>QAOA01001875.1:607102-635699 GCA_003255065.1 Cercis canadensis | reverse complement strand
ATGTTATGAAACCCCCCCCTACATCAAAAGTGATTTGCATTGTGAAAAATGAGTCTGCTTCTCACATTTTACTGTATGAATCACTTTTGAGATGTGAGGATTGCCCAACTAAAGGTGCAATCAGAATACAGTTGTGTAGATTTATGAATCTAAAGATCAAGTAACTAAGCATCACTCATTCTAAACATGCATGATGAGAGTCTCTAACTTGTCATAATCACTTTATAAAAATATATTATGAGTTGAGTTATTATTCATTGTCACGTCTACTCCCATTGTAATCTCAATAACTTTTGACATGAGCCTTGTGCAAATCTATGTGCTATCAAATTCAGAAATAAATTTGTGAGGAATAATGATTGAAGTTTGGAGAAGACTCACACGTGATGGCATGTGACTTTTTCTGTTCAATAATAAATTGCCGTTTGTGAAATGAGGTTTTTTTTTACACATTTCATCAGAAGTATTTGAAGGTGAGTTGCACGTTATAAAATAATTGAGAGTAAGATGCACATGAAATAAAATGAAAGGAAATAAATTAGAGTTTTCTCAAAAAAATAATAATAGAATAGAAAGGTTTGCACTTTGCCGGTAGGTCCAATAATGAAGTAACAAACACGAACCAAAGCGGAGTTCCATGTTTGTTTGGTACGAAAACACATGGTGTTCCCTAGATCGCATAATTCGAGTGCACTTGTGAGTGCGCGGTCAGAGGCGAGTGTCTCGAAGTTGTGTTCATGGGCTGGGTTAGTTTGTATTTAGGCTCAATCCGAATCCAATAATGAAGTAACAAACACGAACCAAAGCGGAGTTCCATGTTTGTTTGGTACGAAAACACATGGTGTTTCCCTAGATCACATAATTCGAGTGCACTTGTGAGTGCGCGTTCAAAGGCGAGTGTCTCGAAGTTGTGTTCATGGGCTGGGTTAGTTTGTATTTAGGCTCAATATAAATTCAATTCAAGATATTTTTTTTTAGGTGAGGGCTAAGCTAGCACCTCTTATATTACTTTCTTATGCTACACTTCCTTTAGTTGGATGAGATCTAGTAAGACTTATAGTGTGATTTTAGTGTCATTGCGAATATATTGAAAAATTGAGTCACCTATTTAGTGCTAAAACATACAGTTCCTTATAAAATATAAGAACGTCATAATATAAGAAAGTGTGTCAAAAAGTTATTTTCTAACATGCTTTCCTATATCGTGTTATTTTTGCATTTTATAAGGAACCATATGTTCTGCCACATACTAGGTGATTTAGTTTTTTGAGATTTTCGTAATGACACCAAAATCACACTATAACTCTTATTAGGTCTCATGTGTAGGTGAGGGTGTAGCATACGAGAATATCATAAGAGGTGGTAGCATAGTGTTCACCATTTTTTATACTCTAAAACCCAAACTAAGAGACTTACAACTTGATCAACTCACAACATGAAAAGTCAGTTTGGATTGGTTAATTTCTTAGTTTGAAACAAAGTTATGTACCAAAATACATTTGATAAAAAATAAATAAAATTATCAAAAATATATTGTCAACTAATTTTCATATTCCAATTTGTTAGTGAAAATACTTTCATATTTTAATTACATAACGTAATATGTGTTAATGATTGAGAAAATCTAAGAGTTTTTACGTGTAAAATTTTATAGTGATATATTTTTTTTAAATATGCTTTGTTTTAGTAAATAATTGGATTGGGTTGGGTTGAATTAAATTGGTTTATTATTTTTGTTAACCTGAATCCAACCCAATCTAAGATTTATTAAAAAATTCCAACCCAACCCAAACCACATAAAAATTAAAACAAAACCAATTCATCAGTTTGGTTTTAGTTGATTGACTTGGTCTGGTTAATTTGGGTTTTGAACAGCTCTAGTCAAAATGTTAATTTATATAAATTTATCAATGCGGATGCGTTTTGCAGGAATAAAAATAAAAGATAAAAAATAAAAAATAAAAACATATATTATATATACACATGTGTAAATGTATGTGTAGAGTATAAAGATTGTTAACCTCTGTACTCTTGTGCGAACTCTTGATAACTAAAAGCCTAAAACAATGAAAAAAGAAAATATGTGGGCTTATCTATTAATAAGATCCAAATAGATAATACTAGGCTTGAGAGAAGCCCAATCCATAGTTTGTATCCTTTAATAAATTAAAAATAAATCCATAGTTGACAGCATCCCTTTGTCTTTTTCAAACTTTCTCTGGCTCTTATCCACTCTCTACAAGTACAAGGAGTTAGTTGTACGCAGTTTTCGGTTTTGGCCATCCTTTTAACAAATGCGGCCACAATAGGCAAGACAGGAAGCAAACAAGGAAGGGGGAGACCATCGCCCCGTGAAAGCTGCAAACTAGAGAGAAAGAGGGCAGAAGAGAAGAGATTCAATCTGTGGTGGCAATTGCAATTGTAAGAGATGGTGAATTGTTCTTGTTAGTGCGCGAATCCATCACGAATGTACTCTGGATTATTCGCCAATCCGCATTCCCTTTACTGCTTACGGCCTAAAATCTTGCGACCATTCAAAAAGAAGCGCACAACTGGCAACATGGATCCCATTTATTGCGTTTGCTTTTTCAGACATGAGACAATCTACTTTTTCTCAAACTTTTTTAATCTAAAAATATTAACCAATTCCCTCTTCCATTTCATGCATGCGCGTGTTACCCAAATCCAAAATTTCACAACGGTAATACAAGATAATCAAGACATTAACATCCACACTTAGAGCTTTTAAAATTAATTGACTACTATTACTATTATAAAGCATGCATGTGATGTACAACTACAAGGAGAAATAGTCAAACCACTTTCTTTTTTTTTTTTTTTAGCCAAACAGAAACTCATCCAAATCAAGTTCACCATGCAAATACAAGAGGAAGAAGAACCCCTTAATTTGCTCACCTTGAATACACTCATTACGTACAATCATGCAAAGCATGTCAAAAACGTCATGGTCTAGGTAACCAAGGAGAAAACTCATCCACTATATATGCGTCTTTCTCAAACCCCTCACCAATAACTCTCTAGTCTCTACATGCATGTGAAAGACAGATTATACTCCAGCCGAGCCTCCAAAAAGGAATTGTTTAGTGGAAATAACAAGCTTTCAACACTTGTAAACAGAGAGAAGTTCGTCTAGTTAATAGGTCCCATCGTTCCTTAGCCAAGAGGGCTCTATTAAAAGGCTCAAAGGTCCATAAAACCCAAACCACCTTCATTGTATTTTTGGACTATTGAGTCTATGATTATATATATATATATTACACATTAGTCATGACATTTTTCTTAGATGGTAAGATAGCATCCATTCATATATTAATTTTCATCATGCATTATATAGTCTGTATATAGACACACTTGTAAGCAATGTCTTGCTCATATGGATGAATTAGCTAGAGACCTGTCAAATTCTTATAACATATTTTACCTTATAGATTAGAGTTGTTGGATAACTTAGTAGTTAACAATATATTGTAACTCTTTTATGCAAGTTTATTGTACTCTTAGATGGTCACCAGTGTGAAGCCTCTTAATAGTTAAATAAGAAATGTTCCATGTGGAGAGATTGAAAATCACTGCAAGTCTGCAAGAAAAAGAGACAGTTTTACCATCAACATACTCACCAAAAGTCATTATAATTCCTTCTTCTTCTTCTTTTTCAATTAGGATAGGTTTTCAATTTAAAACATCATTGCTCCATAAATTATTTGATACGTTTTTCTTTTCTTTTCTTTTCTTTTCCTTTTAGCCGTGAATAAGAATATTGGTGGGATTGCCCATCGTTAATGTGAGTGTAAGCGAGTGAAGGGTGTTAGATATTCTTTGTTGGCACGAATCACTAGATGGATAATATGCTCCTCCACCGCACGTCTCTCAATCAGAGCTGTCATGTTAAAGGAAACACTGATAGGTAGACCCCACTAACCTGATAAGATACTATTCCATCGTACGATCAAGTTACTGTACACGCGTCAATATCCTATTACAGCGTCCGTGCCTCCTAACTACCAGTAATATATCACTAGTACAGTCTCTTTTTCAGGAGTAGTCAGATGTGGCACACGTGTCAAACTTCTCCTTGACATCATTGGTCCGTTTGAGCCGGTCAACATTGTTCATAGAATAAAGTTAAATTATTGTTAAACATAAGTTGTTTTTCACACTAATTCACATTGTCTAGTGAGTAATATCTTAATCATGTTTTTTATTGTGCACAAAAAAATTTAAGAAATAAAAAAATTATTTTAGAGGCACACCACAACTACTAAATATCTATCATTATGTTTAGCAAACTCTGTCTTATTGGCGTATGTTAATCATGTAAATAAAAAATATAATGATTAATTCTTAAACACAGATTATTGCACTTATATACAATAACAAAGTACGAAGATATCCAATGAACAGAATAGCAAAAAAGAACAAAAGAAAGAAGGAAGAACCACTTGTCGTATCTCATGTAAACTTTTTTCTCTTTTTGACCAATCGTATTTCATGTGAATTTGATGTATATGTGATTCCTCCTTTTAAATATCAACATGATTAAACTTGGGGTATTAGTGATAGAGATTATGTGGTAGTAACATAAAGACTTGTACCAAAGAAAAATAAAAATTTCGGTAATATTCGTATAGAATTTATTTTTAATATGCAAATGTGAACATTAATATTAGAACATCAATGTGGAATTAAAGGTAGTGTTATTTAGGGAGGACAAAAGAAAAAGATTCGTTTCGTGTCTAAACTTAAATTGGATTGTTAGCTATTGATCATTCATACTAACTTTTCTTAAATATTCCTTTCAAATATGCAACCAAGAATAGATTAGATAATTCTCACCTTTTCGGCATACACACCTGGTGGTTGTCAAGAAACTAGAAAATGTGTGACACGAGAACCCATTCCACATCCCTCACACTATCTTCAAAATTTAGTGAAAAAGGTCATTCTCTATCTATAATAACTTTCTACACTTTTTTTTTTTTAAAATTTTTTTGTCATTCTTTCTTAAACAGACAAAACAAAAATAACTGTCCTCTCTTTCTTGTTGTTTGGTTGGGTGGGCTCGAAGTTGTCGTCTACAAAAGTTTCTTTCACAACATTATGCTATTAGTGACAAAATTGGTGAGAATTGCCCCACGAGTTCCCCTTGCCCCCTGCTCTTTTGCTTTGGCCATAATTTGCTCTTGTCATCTTAAATTTTCTTTGGGGAGGGAGCAGCTTGTTAATTGTTTTGCTACTTAAAATTATAAGCCACTCATATATTGTTTCCTTTAAATTTTCTAAACTAAAGTATTGGTTTAAATTTACACAACTTTCAGATTTCAAAGTCTATTTTAATTTTAGAAAAAAGCTAAATGAAACATCAATTTCAGTTTATTAGCATCTTGAACTTTAGTGGCATATAGTTGGCTATCCACTTCATTGTATATAAATTTATATGATGCATGAAATCAATGTTCTTTCATGTTTGATTATAAAAATGCATTTAAATTGTTTAGATTGTCATAAAGAATAATAAAATGAGGGTTACAAATATAGATTCCTTAAATTAAACACCAAATTACACAACTGCTTACGAAAATGAAATCTTTCTTGGACTCAATATCTAGTTAGTTCATCATTGGTTTTATAGATAACTAAAAAGAAAAAAAGTGAGAACTTTGGAAGGATATTGCTTTACTATTAGTAATATCGCAAGGTTTTAGATAACAAGTTTTTTTCTTCTTTTTGAGGTGGGATAATTACAAGTATTTTGCTTATGTTGACACGGCTAAATTACAGAAAGATCGATCAAGGGGAAAGAAAAGTCCATAAAGGATATGATTATTAGGCCCCCCCAAAATTTTATTTTGGTGAAATTTTATAGGGATAACTCATAAAAGGGTTAGAATACGTTCATAAAATATGATTATTTTCATGCTTCACACTAATCATCATCGATCATTAGTAGTTAGTTGTGTGTCAGGAATATAATTTTAATCAAGACATAACTTTCGACATGCGGATGATTTGTGTATGTACGGCCTCAATGACAATGACTATAGTGGAAAGAATGGAAAATATTTAGTGCACAAACAAGTTTTGCAGAATGATGTATCAGAGCCTCTGTGACCAAATGATAGTATAAATGGGTTTGTACTTTGTCTACGCTTCAAGCCCAAAAGACTTTTGCGTGCGGAGACGTGTTAGATATAAAACCATTCATGGGTCTTCACCTATCAATTTAAGCTTTTAGGTTGAATTGGTTCTTGACAATGCTAACATTACCTTAAATTTTGTTATAAAACAGGCCAATATTTATATAGGGCTCATAACCACAAGAAATTTAATAAGCTGTCTAGTAAGAAGTTCATAATTACTAGTTTATTGTTAATGCATAGTGGGTTATGAGAGGTGTTTCAAGGCTACCCTCGGTTTATTTGGTCAAATATAAGATGATTGATTGGAGAAACGGAGGAGGTATGTAAGTTGATGAAGTGAAAAGGCACCACCAATTAATCCACAACCATGTCTCAATATATCCAGTTATGAGTTATTAATATTCTGTGATCACATTGAAGGTTATATATAGTGACATACGTGGTATTATGCAAAGAGCTTTGGAGACTCTCACTTTCTCATATTCTACTTGAAGCTAATTAATTATGCGCGCAGCTGATTATTCCCTAGCGAATTAAGTTCGGTGTGACTCAGAATTTGGTTTTGGTTCCCCCAGGTTGAGACTAACCTTGTTGGGGAATAGGATGCACGTTGAAATAAAAAGATGACATTGATGTATTTATAATGTAAATGAAGAGATGAATTTCCCTAATCTTGCATCATCTTACCAATGTGAGGTATAGATCCAATAGGGGAAACATGACAAATATTATTTATACATATAAACCTAACTTTCAAGTACCAAATAAAAAGGAAACCCCATTTTGATGTAAAACATTTTTTTAATCATGCTTTTTTCCCCTTTAAATTCCACTTTTAGTTAATCTATAAGTCTTAATTTAACTTCAAAAACCATGTGTGCTATATATAATAAGAGCATAAGGGCTAAATAAATATAAAATTTGGATATATTCTACACTTTCATAATCATTTACCTAATTTTATCTTTGTTTCTCTCTTAGAATGACAGTTACTCAATTTCATCCTCCTTAAAGTATTTGTTTTCAACAAAATAAAGTACCAAAAAAGGAACATATGCCATGCGCCTATTTGTAGACACTAACTAGAGCTATAGTTTATAATTGATCTTGTCATAGTTCTCTTTATGGGAACACACTGAGATTCCTAACATCCTTGTGAGATTTAATATTCTTATAGTGCGAAAAATGGATATCTGACTGAGTACATGTTTGAAAGAAGCAAGTTCGCAAGCAGATACGTATACGATACCAACCCAATGGAACACCAAAATGGTCTACCTTGTGCTCTTTTCATTATTTTTTATGCTTCTAGAAACTTAAATCATCTAGTAGTACATGATGTTAGTGCTTCTTATGTCATATTTCCAATAGTAGACCTGAGGTCTTCCTTTTTTTCTTTTTCTTTTTTAAATGCTTGCTCGGAATATCATATACGCAATTCATAATTGCTAAATATTGTTGCCAGCCAACAAAAAGGTCTACATGTTTGACCCGATACATGTTTTTCACTATATAAACTGGAGAATTTTAGATCTAGAAAGCAAAGAAATTCAAACACAGCATTTTTTTTTTCTTTAAGATTTCGCAATAGAATAAAATGGTGTTAATTGTTCTATTAGTTTTACAGATTCTAACTTACTGAGAAATAGTGTGTGTCTATATATATATATATATATATATATATATATATATATTAACGTTTGATATAAAAAGATTAAAGTAAAATATACATTTGTTTATTTAATGAAATTATATACAGGCACCTTTTTTTTTTTTACGTGTGTAATAGGAAACTAATAAACACTATTTTCATGATTAATGAACATGGAACCCCCTTTTGAAAGTGAATAATAATTTCCACTTCATAATAGTAAAAGTAGATATATTATTGTAAAAATAAATTAAATACAGATAAATTATAAGGGAACGTTTCATTTTCTAAAACATATTTTGATGTGAAATTCCGATAAATTGTTTAGTAAGATTTATTTTTAGAATAAAAAGTCATTTTAGTTTTTGAAAGATATAATGAAAATTACTTAGATCCCTAAAAGATTTTTTGTACTACTTGAGTTCTTGAAAATTCAAAAAATCAATCAAATTAATATTTTTCAGAGACCCAAGTGATAATAAAAAATAAATATTTGGATCAATTTTTTAAATTTTCAAGGACTCACGTGATATAAAAAAATATTTCACAGATTCAAGTGATTTTCAGTACATCTTTTATGGATTAAAATGATATTTTACTCTTATTTTTATTAAACAAACAACCAAAATGAAATGTAATTTCACGCGAAATGCCAATTAGAATCATCTAATTCACATTATCTTTTCTGCCACTACCAACCAACCAACCAAATGGGAATGACTACTTTAACAGAAGACAAGACAGCAAAGTGGCAAGGGAAAGGGCTTTAATGAAGACGACAAAGTCAACAAAGGAATTTTAAGATCTCCGTTATTCAAAGCTCTCCTTAGTAAAGCAAAACGATAAAAAGTTAAATTATTAAACTAATTAGATGTATAACGATAGCAATTAGACTGAAATTTTAAGAAGTTAAATCTTAGAAAACATCTCTCAGTCTTCGACCTATGAATTTGTGACACAAAGATCCTAATCCTTCTTCTTTTGGAAGATTATAGTGTGAACAAATTTATAATAATGACCAACTCTTTCATTAAGCTTATCATCTACCTAGGAAACCTTTTGAATATCTGTTCATTTTTTTTTTTTATCTCTTTTCAACGTTTAACCCTAAGGATAAGTATTAAGATTTTGTGGTACAACGTGCGGTTGAAACGATACTTAGTTTGTCTTTTGACCATTAGCCTAAATCCAAATTAATCACACCAATATGCTAATGTAAATCCAAACTATAGTTAATTGTTCCATCTTGCTTGGTTTTTTGTCTTCTAAAGTGTACGTTGTAGGATAATGAGATAGCCTATATGGAGGCCATGATTTTGAATATCTGTTCACTTTTATACCTTTTCAAAGTTTAATCCTAAGGATAAGTATAAAGATTTTGTGGTACAACATGCGGTAAAAACGAGACTTAGTTGTTTTTTGACCACTAGCCTATAAATCCAAATTAATCACACCAATATTCTAATGTAAAGCCAAACTAGTTAATTGTTTCATCTTGCTTTGTTTTTTGTCTTCTAAAGTGTACGCTGTAGGATAATGAGATAACATATATGGAGGTTTATGATTTGTAATCTTCTTGTAATCACCCATGCATGATTTATTAACTATATATAATGAGTGCTTATCCTTTAGTGCTGAGAAATCAATTAGTTTCTAGATTATGATGATGGTTAATGTTGCTGTCATTAAGATTCTCATGCAAAAGTAGGATTCTAGACATAGTTATTTTCTTCTTGGATTTCCATAGTCACAAAGTAAAAGAAGCATAATGAGTCATCTACTGCTTTTGAAAGGGGAGTCTATAGATTATACATACATGCGTTTGATCATATTCACTAACGTCATTGCCGAAAGTCTCTTCATATAGAACATATATATATATGGTCAACAATTAACATAATCTTCAAAAGGAGTTTGAATCTTGTTGTTCTTGTCGTTATATAGGAAACCTAGCTGCCTCTTACCTAAAATTAAACTCGTCAAGGGCATGTGATTTAAGATTTTCAATCATTGTTTTGAAATTTTCACTTGATGCAGCTAATTATGGGTGGCATTTGAATTCAATTTTTTTTTTAATTAAGCTCAATATATATCTATAAACATTTTTTGTAAATCAGAAAAAACGAGAAGAAATAAACTATTGATACTTTAGAGGGGGGGAAAACTATTAATAGCTATTCAACTCAATGAAGTTCTCAAAAGTTCATGAGCTCAAATCAAACACAGCTCGAATCCTTGTTTATAATCTTTCTCTTCAAATCAAGCCCAAGCATGTAAGGCTATAAAAGGAGATTTTTTTTTTTTTTTGGGGGGGGGAGGGGGGTATCCTTCGTACCACGTATTACACATGATCCATGCACAGGAAGACACATGATCAATGCATTACAATTTTGTTCTGTTCTCTTTTTCAATCTAGCAGTACATTTTGTTGGTAAGCTTTGTTTTTAGGGCATTGAACTTACTCTATCCTTTTTAATTAAGCCACACCTGTCGAGCTAGTACACGTCCTTAATACACTCAAAATATTCTCTTTTTCAATTGTGTTCTTCTCACCCTATGCTTAATGTCTTTTCTGATTTTCAACTATAGGTGTTCTTCAAAGGGGCAATTACTGAGCCCAAAAGCCCAGTATCCATATTTATTCCTATAACACACATTAACTATTTACTAACAACGATTACCTATGCTTAAATTACAGTTAACCAAGTCAAGAACTAATTAATAATTCTGAATTAAGCTCTGCAATTGTCCCTATTTCAGACTTTGAAGCCGACATCTTGGGGCTTTGCTTCCTCATCAATCATGGTATTTTCCAAATCTTAAAAAAGTGTTAACCACCGAAAGGTTAGTTTTCAAGTGATGACAAGTTTCACTCCAAAGAGAAAAGACAGGGGAAAAAAAAAAAAGAAACATAATATGACCTAGTAACTTCCATGAAGATGGTAAGTGGTGACACTCGAATCCATGGGCAAACTTTACGACTAACCTAAACATAGTGTTGAAACTCCATTATTCTTAGGGGTACGTGGTCAAATTAATTAAGTATTGAAATGGTTTTTCAGCAAAGCGAACTTCTTTTTGTGTATTTTCTACCCGTTTGTTACGACTTGTGCATTTTCTAAATGTAACACTTTCTCTATATTTTTGTTTTCCTTCGGCCAAATTTTGAATCATGTACAGTCAATGATCAAAAGTGTCTCCTTCTGTGGGCGTGCCCTTGTCTTTAATGGGTTCAGGACCCTTAGACCATAAAGACTAATCCACTTACGGGTGTGGAACCATGACCATTCATTTAGTAGCAATAATATATTGAACACTTGAACAGTACGTAGGACCAAATATTTTACCAGAAAAGTGATATTGAGTCCATTCTCTCCGATAATGGGAGTTTATTTTTTCCATTTTGAGAAATTTGAGCTTGTATCGACAAATGAACATAACCTAAAATGCATGAACATATCGCCCATTCGAACCAAAAGAAAAAGACGTGAGTGACGGATGCCAAAACTCATCTCTCGTAGACATAGAGTAAAGATGTCACTGCTAGGGATAATGGAAAATGAAAACCTGAAAAATATAGAAAGAGCTGTGAAAACAAAATAAGATACAAATATCTTGATTTTCACTCTTCATCGGTATTTGGTATGCAATAGATGAAAAATGAAATATCTCATTTTTTACTTACTCTAATTTTTCTTTATCAACTAAGTGTGGAAAAATATTAACATTTTAATTGATATTGAACTACGCTATTTTTATAGCCAAAGCTTTTTTTTTTTTTTCTAAAAAAAAAATACTAGTATTCTGTTTTTCACGATACCACTTTCAAGTATACAAAACATACCTTAACTCTAATAGTCAAGTGGTGCTATTTGCAATCCTATAATATCTAAGTTCAATTCATCTTATTTAAATTTTAATTAAATTCACTTAAATTTTAACGTTGTCTACAAATATCATATCTAATTTTCCCTTTGTCAGTGAGAACCCACCCCATTGCGAACAGTCATATTCAAAGCCTCTCAAGGGCACAAATGTCTAGTGGCACAACATGCCTCAGCATGCCTCAAGATCTTCGTCATAAAGATCATTTCAAACCTCACTTCATTCCCCATCTTATGTACATTTTGTTTTTGGTATAACAACACTCCAAGAAGGGGTATCCCTTCAAAAAGGTGTGCATGTGTCTCCATACGTAGAATAATAATTAGTTAGGTTTTATTTCAGTACAGCGGTACGGTAGAGTCACAGGCGGCTTAATTTATTTTTTTAATAATAAACATTTCATAAAAATATATTAATATTAATTTTTTCTCATAAATAAAAAAAATTAGTATTTTTAGCTACCAATATAGAAAAATGGAGATTGAACTTGAAACCTTAATTTTTTTTAGTTGAATTTAATTTATAAGTTGATATTAAATAAATTAAAAGTATTTTTATAATTAATTATGACTATTCATTTTATGTCTTATATAATTCAACATAAAAAATGTATATTTAAACATTAAAATAGTTTTATATTAAAATATTCAATTAATTTGATAATATTGATGTATTAATTTTAGTTTGTTAAGAATAAAATCATTAATTTTAGTCGCTAATATAAATTTTACACTAAATACTTCTTAAATATTTATGTTAAATATGTCAAAAACATGTGTTTAAATCTAAAGTCGTAACCAAAAATTTAAAAAAAAAATATCAAAAATATTATGTTAACGCATGAGAACTTAGGATGTCTTGAAATTGCCCTATCTCATATATATTTGGAATGATTTTTAACTATCATATACTATAGATGAGACGTTAAACTCTTTTACATCTAAAATATCATCATCTTATGTAGTGATGTGTAAATACTAACATATTAAAGTAAATAGTTTGTTCTGACCGCCACCCAAACACAAAAAAAAGTAAACAAAATGTTTATTTCTTTACCATCTTTGTTTTACGCCAATTTTACACTTACAGAAGTGTTTCATCGAGTTTTAACAAAACATCCTGAGCTGAATTGCTTAAACTATTTTTCTTTTTGTCAAATTTAGATTAACGCCTCAGCAGATGTAAAGAAGATATAAGAAAATTTGTGTAGAAATATCATTTTTCCATAATAAACACCCAACTATATTTTACCTCTCTTGGACACAAAATAGATACTAGATCATTTTTATCATTTATAGTAACGCTCTAAATCATATAAACCATCGATTTTGACCATCAATATCATGCATTATAAGAGTATATTTTCTTAGGTTATGAAACCCCCCCTACATCAAAAGTGATTTGCATAGTGAAAAATGAGTCTGCTTCTCACATTTTACTGTATGAATCACTTTTGAGATGTGAGGATTGCCCAACTAAAGGTGCAATCAGAATACAGTTGTGTAGATTTATGAATCTAAAGATCAAGTAACTAAGCATCACTCATTCTAAACATGCATGATGAGAGTCTCTAACTTGTCATAATCACTTTATAAAAATATATTATGAGTTGAGTTATTATTCATTGTCACGTCTACTCCCATTGTAATCTCAATAACTTTTGACATGAGCCTTGTGCAAATCTATGTGCTATCAAATTCAGAAATAAATTTGTGAGGAATAATGATTGAAGAGATCGCCCAGTTAATTTTTAGAACTAAGAGACTCAATCACTGGTAACTATTGACTGAAAAATGACCAACTTCTAGAAAGAAATAATCATTTAATTGACTCTTTAGATTTGAAAGTAATGAAATTTAATTTTATTAAATTTAATGAATGCCAATAGCCTGTTAAGCTTACATTGCCAAACTAGAACATGCCTTCTTGTAATTTTGTGGAGACAGAGCAGGGATGGGTTTTTTCAGTGTGCTTTAGACAAGAAGTTTGGTCGATTTCTTATGTTATGATGAAGTACAATAGAGCACAAGACAATGGTATATCTTAGATACCTGTCACAAACTAGATGGTTAAAGAAACTGGATAGTGCAGTGTCCCAAGCTTGCCCAACTATGAAGAGGACAATTTTGGGTTGGCATTAGCATTATATTAAATCCCTAATACTGCTACAAAATTCCTTATATATCAAGGATAAACATTGATGGCTACTAATGGGCTCTTTGGCTTTTGGTTTGATTACAAAAATGGGTCCTTGTCTAACTGTCCAAGGATATATTGTCTTGTCTAACTATGGCCCCTTAATGCAACAGAAACTCTCTGACTCTTTATCTACAGTAAGCATTCTCTTCTCTGTTTTCTTGTCCTTGAATGAGTTGAAACGGTCTAATTTACATTGATTGGAGTGGAACTTAGGAACCTAAAACTAGACATTTTTACCTCAAAATCTTACTCTTCACTAACTAAATAGTTTAGGCCGGTCGCTACCTCCAAAAAGTGTGAATTTTTCACCATTTTCTCCCACCAAAACCCCTATATAAAACCCTCCGCACAACTCTTTGCACATCCCCCTCTCCAAACTGCTCTCTTCCTCCCTATCTCTATCTCTATCTCACACACACACTTGCTCTGTTTCAAGTCTCTTCACTCTGCTTTTTTTTTTTTGGCAAAAAGACAAGAAAAAACTATGTGTCAGCTAACACCTGATCTTCCTAGCAAATGCAATTCAAATCCCAATTACCTAATTTCAATCGAAGAGGCAGAGCAGCCAAACATGCTCAACAACCCATTGATCCCCAAAGAAAAGATTCTAACAAGACAAACCCAGAAACCCAATCTCTGTCCTACTTTTAAAGAAGTCATTTCTATATCCAAAATAGCTCTTCCCATGATTCTCACTGGCCTCTTGCTCTATTGTCGTTCAATGATCTCCATGCTCTTCCTTGGTCGCCTCGGCGAGCTCGCCTTAGCCGGTGGTTCACTCGCAGTTGGTTTTGCTAACATTACCGGCTACTCAATCCTCTCTGGTCTTGCTGTGGGAATGGAACCCATTTGTGGCCAAGCCTTTGGTGCCAAAAAATTCACCTTGCTTGGTCTCTGCTTGCAGAGAACAGTTCTTCTGCTCCTCTTCACCTCTATTCCCATATCTCTGCTTTGGTTAAACATGAAGAAAATCCTCCTCTTGTGTGGCCAAGATGAAGCTATAGCCATTCAAGCCCGATTATTTCTTGTCTACTCTATTCCTGACCTCTTAGCACAGTCCCTTTTACACCCATTACGAATTTACCTTCGAAGCCAATCCATTACCATGCCTCTCACAATTTGTGCCACTTTATCAATTTTTCTTCACATACCCATCAATTACTTGCTTGTATCTTACCTTAATTTAGGAATTAAAGGTGTGGCTCTAAGTGGGGTGTTGACTAACTTCAACCTTGTAGCTTCTTTGATCCTCTACATCATTTTTTCAGGCACCCACAAGAAAACATGGGGTGGTTTCTCATTTGAGTGCTTCACAGAATGGAAATCCCTCCTCAATTTGGCCATTCCAAGCTGCATTTCTGTTTGTCTCGAATGGTGGTGGTACGAGATCATGATTCTGCTATGTGGGTTGCTTTTGAATCCCAGAGCAACCGTAGCATCCATGGGCATTTTGATCCAAACCACTTCTCTGCTCTACATTTTCCCATCATCATTAAGCTTCAGTGTCTCAACCAGAGTGGGGAACAAACTAGGTGCTCAAAAGCCCTCAAAAGCAAAGCTTTCAGCCATTGTGGGACTCTCTTGCAGCTTCATATTAGGCCTCTCAGCTTTGTTGTTCTCTGTTGTGGTCAGGAATTTGTGGGCTAGCATGTTCACCATGGACAAAGAGATTATAAGCTTAACATCTTTGGTTTTACCCATAATAGGGCTTTGTGAGCTTGGAAATTGCCCACAAACAACAGGATGTGGTGTGCTAAGAGGCACAGCAAGGCCAAAAGTTGGTGCAAACATCAACTTGGGATGCTTCTACCTTGTGGGAATGCCTGTGGCCATTTGGTTAGGTTTCTTTGCTGGGTTCGATTTTCAGGGTCTGTGGTATGGCTTGCTGGCTGCTCAAGGGGCGTGTGCAGTGACCATGTTGGTGGTTCTGAGTCAAACGGATTGGGAATTTGAGGCTCAAAGAGCAAAGAAACTGACAGGAACAGGAGAAGGTCTTGCTGATGACATTGACAGGAAAGAGGTTGAAGCAGAGAAGCCACCCAAAGCTGAAATCAAGGAAGATTCTTTATCATTTGCTGATTCTGATGAAGATAAACAGTCACCAGTTTAATTAATCAGATAATCTCCTTTCTTAAACAAAAATAACTTTAGAAAAAAAAAATCCTTGGGAATTTGTCTGTAGCTGTATAGGGGAGGGGAGGAGAGGTAGAGTCAGAAGAAAACTTTTTTTTTTAAATATATTTTAGGTGACAAGGGGTGGGGGTGGAGAATTTTCCTATGAGCACTACTGTATTTCCAGTGAAATTCAATTTTATTATTTCACAAATCGTTGAATATCATTGGAAGTAGCAAAAGGTCGTTCCCAGGAGGAGTAACCATTATTTCTGTAACGTACTCTGTTTTTTCAGCTTTAAAAAGAAGAGACACTTATTTACTAATTTCACCCTTACTCTCATTATTTTTGTAAGTTACTACACTTCTCAGCTTCTTTCCCTTGTTCTAATCCTTAAAGAGAAGGCATCACAAACCTACAGAAGTGAGAAGATAGTTTACAAGCTTTACTAAATTTGGGTACTCTGTTTGAAGTTATATTTGAGAAATTGTGAAAGAGAAGGGGGGCAAAAAAAAAACAAAAACTTAGTGGATATTGATATGGGAAAGGATCAAACTTGATAAGATACATTCAGCAAAAATGAAGCTGAATTTTATGCATATCGCTTAGTTGCTCAATAGATCTATTTCTCTATTTATTTATTGCATAGCAGACATGGTTTTGTCCACGAGTTATACATTTTTGCAACTTTACAAGTCAGTGAATATAAAATAATGCATTGTCTTGCCCACATAAATTGAAACAAGTTACAAGCCGTCTTTGATTTGTGTCTCACTATTGACTGCAAAACTAAAATCTCTTGTTGTCCAATCTTTACACATCCCATGGCACTTGAGCTAATACCCTATTGGCACAATTCAATTAAAAGACTCAAGTCAAAGAAATTATGAAATATGGGTTAGTTAGAGTTTTTGATTTGACAATAATTGAAAGAAATCACTTTTAGAAGTTTAGATAGTGACTATCAATTTTCGTTTCTATTTTGGATAGGGTATAAAGGCAATAATAGTGGACAAATATAATTGAAAGGTAACTATTAGCTACACTTACGAACTATTACTTAATTTAAGGATTCATGATGTTGGAGAAAAAGAAAATCTACCCATTTTTGTTGTTTCGACTTTTTCCCCCTTTTTCCTCTTTGGCTTGGTGCCAAAATCAAAATCTCAAGTTCTCAACCGTAGAATCTTGTTTACCAAAAATATGATGGGGATCATAACAAACATGAAATTACTATCAATCCCGAGATCACTCATGGGGTAGAGAGTTTGACCAAAATTTTCCACAAGAATTTTCTACTTCTTCAAGGCCCACATTCACAACATAAATTATTGAATGAAGCGTATATTGCATATCTCTATTTTGATATTTTCAAGTTCAATTTGGTGAAATTTGTCCTCAAGCTAACAAGTACAAGTAGTCTTCCCACAAAGGACATTGAAAGAGAGAGAGATTGTTTTTGGCCTATAAAATTGTTTAGAGCTTGAATTTCGAGGTAGTCTAATGGGTATGATATAGTCTATTCCCCTTCTTCTATGGCTCTTGTGCCTTTGTGTGAATGTGAGCTAAGGTGATCTGATCTTGACACTATGACCAAACTTTTGGTAGACATGATTTGGTGCTTCACTATTAAATAGAATAAGATGCAACAGAGAAACCGTTAGTTAAGCACGAACTAAGATGGGAAACTTTGTGGAGATAAGCAGAGGAATTTATGCAGATTCAGCATTTCAGTATAAAGTTTGCAAGTTGCTGCTCAACTTGCCAATTGATTTAAAAGGTCAAACAGATTCTCACAAGAGTCAGCTCTAAGACTTTGGAGCTAACAAAATATTTAACCCTTTGCTTAGCTTCGTTGCTTCCATTTTTATTTGATAGTGATCGGAAAACACTATTTTTGTTGGAAATCCACGTACAATCTTGGAATACGAGAATCAAGTCTCTTTTTTTCTTTTCTTTTTTCACTTTTTCAGTAATGCTATTTAAAAAAATGTGTACTAATATGTATAGCTGTAAGGAAAAGTGATGTGAGACTCATATTTTTCTTTTGGTTCTCATAAAGAGAACGAAGTTGATTTCAAGTATGTCAATTGGGTTGATTTAGTTGATAACTTTTAAAGCATTCCGTTTGTAAAAACTATTTTTGATTCTCGCTCTTAATAGATTACAGCTTTTTAGTATTTGTAAGTATCACTTTAAATTTTTGTGAAAGCTTATAGCATATTTTAGTCTTGAAATAGAGTAGCTTTTTCTACCTTAAACTTTTTATGACCTAAAAAAATAAAAAGAAGTTGATTGCAAATATAAAATGTGTGGCTATCCTACAATTCCTTCAAATTTCTTATCTTTGGGTCTTATTCTAACTGAAGGTGACGAATTAATGTTTATATGGTTTGCTATATTTATTTATAGACTGATATGCCAATTATCTTGAGCAATAGTGAAAGTTTAGGTTCTTGTTGATTTGGTTTGTTTCAACATCTAGAACAGAAAACTAGAAGTCCCTACTGTATATGCAATAATGTTATCTACAAAACTTTTTGAGCATTAAGTACACAAGCCATCTCAATCAATTAGTACTGAATTTTTTTTATAAGTATATTACAAGCACTATTTTAAAGACTATATTAGAGATTAAGTTTGGTAAATTATAGTGTTTTATTTTTTTTTTTTGCTGATTGGTAAATGATAGTTGTTAGTGGAACAATTAAGAATATGTGCTAAAAGTATAGTTATCATGACTCAATTTGATTTATTCAACTCTTTTCATATTATATAATCTTGGTGCCAACAAACAAAGAGTTAAATTTATTTCTTCAAAGTTTTAGTCTGCAAGATAATATTGCTTAATCATGTTGTGGAGTAGACACATTAAGCGAGAAAACTTTATTAGTTTATAGCAGGAGAGTTTTCGAATTACAAAACAAATTGATTAGCCTCAATATATATTTTAAAGTCAAAGAGGGGCCCTGTGAGGATGATTAGGAAACATGTGATGATTTGTTGAAATCGGAATGATTCAAGATGCATTTTTGACTTGTTGATATGTTTAGTTATAACACTTCAATTAATTAGGGATATGCTTATGAGATTGGAAGAAGCATTATGGGTGTTGAATTGAATTTACTTAAAAACAAATTTCATTGTACAAAGAGGGTGGGAAACTCTAGCTAATTGAAAACCCATTCAGGTGTTTTATGATTAGACTCTCCACATGGTAAATGGTGTACAGTTAGGAGGAAACAGAAAAGTGTGAGAATGAAATGTCATGCTTCATAAGAATGAAATTTTTAAAAAAGTCAATCTAGAGGTGTTGCTGTTATCTGACTAGACTTCCATCATTCGTTTATTCGTTTGTTTTTTTCTAATGGTTGAGAATTTGGTTGAAGAAGAAAATAATAGGAAGGTTGACTTTTGTTTAATAACAATATATGAGTATATGCGAATATAATGCACTAAATTTAGGTGTGCACGAAGTAAAATAATCTAGCTATAATATGCTTATGGTTATTGTTGGGAAGGCATTTGAGAGAATTTTATGAAGTAGGAGTACATGTATGTCCATTAGCTAAAGTTACAAAACAATGACAACTGAAGGTCAAAATAAACCACAAATGCAGAGAGGGAATTTTATAATTGAAAATAAACAAAATTTTCAGTTATTTCTGAAGGATTTTTGTTTTTGGCATGCCTCTTCTATACCAATGTCTAAATTTAATTGGAGCTAAATTAATTTTTTGAGTAAAATTCTTCTTTGATTCCTAAAAGATACATATATAGTTTAGTTCCTGAAAGATTTTTATTGTCACTTCAATCCTTAAAATGTAACTCTATCTATTAGAATTGTCATTTGTCTAGTTTTTCTTAATAAGAGTTAAAAGAACCTTCCATATGACACTTTAAATGCCAATGTAATAAGCCTGATAGGTTGGAGTTAGCATATAACTATTTTGATCAACAATAAAATTATCTTCCAAAA
This sequence comes from Cercis canadensis, assembly GCA_003255065.1. Classification (NCBI taxonomy): domain Eukaryota; kingdom Viridiplantae; phylum Streptophyta; class Magnoliopsida; order Fabales; family Fabaceae; genus Cercis; species Cercis canadensis. The sequence continues at coordinate 615,714 of QAOA01001875.1, read as the reverse complement.
AAAGAAATGACACTATAATATTTCAAAAAGTAAATTGACTGTGCATTTATATTTCAAGAATAAAAAATGAATTAATTTTATTTTAATTTTTTTTTATACTTTTACATCTAAACCTGGTAGGTTGGAGTTGGCATATAACTATTTTGATCAATAACAAAATTATCTTCCAAAGAAAGAAATGACACTAAAAATCTTTCAAAAACTAAATTGATTGTGCATGTATATTTCAAGAATAAAAAATAATTTAATTTTAATTTAATTTTTTTTATACTTTTACATCTAAACATATGAACGTCATTTCTCCATATTGAATAATAAAACAACGTTTCAATTCATACTTTGTGTGATGCAAAAAATCGATAGTCAAATGAATATGTTGAAATTGCATAATATGACCTTTTATTATGAAATTATTGAATAAGTGCTAGGTTTATTGACCTTACAGCTTTTTTTCTAAAAATAAAGTCATTGTCAAATATGGGAAGAAAAAATTATGAAAATGATATATAAAATTTCTTTGAAAGACGTGATCAACCATTTTAATAATCTTTATGTCAATTTAATTATAGAACGGCACCTTGCATATACAGTTTTGCGAGGGGCATGAGATTTTAAAGATTAGGTTGTGGATCACATGAATGACTTATTATTTTTTGATTAATTGCTTGGTCCCTAAATGAATTCCATTCCATGCCTGATTTTGTAGGGAAGGAAAAAGGAATATAGAAAATAAATAATAAGTTCATATGGAAAATTTCGCTAAAGTTAATTTAAAATAATGTGAGAACTAACAAGCCTTCAATAGTTCAATTAGAAAGTCTAAAATGTTGTCTACCAAAAAAAAAAAGTCTATGTTCATGATTTCAAATTTTCTTGTAATTTCAATACCTAAAATAATACATTTAATTATTTTACTATTGGGGTTGACTAATAAACTTTGAATCAGTTCAGGTCATTTGATAATCTAGTAGCATAAACACAAGCCAAGTCCACATCATATACCTCACAAGTAACTTCTAATATACGATTACGATTTAATCATAGATAAATCTCAAAAGAGATAAGGTTGGTTTCTTCACTCCTTTTTTGGTTTGAATTTTCTCAATTACAAATGTAGTCATTATTTATTTATAGGTAAAAAACATGTCGAAGAGAATGTTATTCATATACCTTAAATCGGTATCATTTTATATNTGTGAGTCCTAATTCAATTTACACATTATAGTTTTACTTGGATTCACTCAACTTTTTTTTTAATGGCCCATATTCAATTAAGACCCACAATATATGAAATGGTACGGTTTTAAGATATATAAATAATATTTCTCATTATTTTCAATTTTCAATTATATCTTTTTGAGATAATTATTATAAAAGAACTCAAATAAAAAAAATTATATAAGTTCCAAAGATACAATTTATTACTTCAGTCACTGACTAGTGGCCACTAGTGATTATTTTGTAATACCTACTAGCTAATCAATATGTGCATACTAGAGACTGAATTACCATTGGTCATGTAAAACTATAAATACCCACTAATTATGAAATACGATGATATAGTAACTAAAGTAAAATAAAGTGTAACTTAAACCCACTTAAAAAAAATTTATATTAGTTCCTCAACAATAATTTTCTCTATCCTTTTGTATTGTACATTACGGCATCGAATTTAAACCCTGTAAATCTTGCAAACTACTCAAGTTGCATACTAGTAGATCCATCAAAATAGAAATTCAGTTTTGAGGGTTACGATTAAGATGATTTGAAATGCATAACCTCTGCTCAAGCAAGTGCTAAGCAGATGAAGCATCACCGATCAGGGAATTGACTTGGAAAAACTAGCTAGGGACCACGTGTAGAGTTTGGGAGAAGATTCCATCATATTTTTATGTTTTCCGTCGGATAATATAATATCAGGGTTAATTTCTCTTTTTGTTTTTCTGGGAACATTTATATATATCGCTCAATTCCTCTTCATAAAATATAATGGTGTTCGTTTCTTCCAATGGTTAGATTTGTGGAAGGTAGCTGAAGGATTCGTTTCCTGTGTCCTTGATGCTGAGATCAAGTGTCGCTTTGTTGAAAGGGTAATAGTTCCCAAATGTATTATTATTATTTATGACTTGCTTCTTAATTAAAAAAATGCTTACATAACCAATAACAACATGTAGGTTTAGTTTATCTCCTTCAATCATAGGAATTAGAGTGTTGATATTAAAGTTTTTATTCTTGTTATATACTCTTTTTCTTTTTACCCAGTATGTTACACTCCTTTATAATAATACAAAGATGCTTACGTAAAATCCAATAACTAAGAATATGCTAATTAAGAATGCTTTTAACATATATAATATAATAACAAAGTGAATAATAATTAAGATTGAGTGTATATAATTCTAAAATATGTATAAAAGCCAATCAGAAAATAGAGATGAACCAGCAATTGGAAGGAAGAAAGCACACCTCAATTAAACATAATGGTAATTTGAAAACTTAATTACACCAATATATGTCGAGATTAATACACTTTTAGCGTTAGCGACATAATATAACACCCTAAGACTACTCACAGTCCAACCCTTTAAATTTGTGAAAAAACATCAAAAGATAAGTCAAATCCTTCTTTCTATATATGAAACTATATATGTTAACGTCTTCTGAAAGAGGATGCTGTATTTCATATGGCTAAAAGTGATAACCCTAAACACTAAAATATAATTATTTCCTCTTTCTGAGTGCAATTGTATTTTAAAGAAGAGATTCAGTTCTCATTCATCTTTGATCATCCCAAGATTCATTACCTCAAATCATCCAATGATCGCACGGATATTTAGCTAGGGATTTGCTCGTCCCAGTCCTAGACTCCTAGTGTTCTATAATACTATTGCTGTCTCATGTAGTATTAAGTAATATTTACTTATCCAAAGTGATAGTGACATGTCCTTTCATATTCAGTTTTTCAGCCATTTTATCATTAATATAAATCCCCAATCTTAATTTGTGTTACAACTGTAGAAAGCTTGGAACTGATCAGCAATTAATTAGAAGATAGCTTGTTAATATGTGACTTTATCCGTACTTCTTGAACATTTACTAGTCAATTAGCGGCTTGTTTATGCATTAAGCAACAGAACTTCAAACTTTTTAAGTAATCGGTGTAATATGTTCAAATACAGCTTGTTGATGAAAACTTGCCGCTTAACTAGCTTAATGTCATAGTGCACCTTAAGAATCATAAAACAATCTTTTTGTTTTTCTTGCTCGGTTGCATGTGACCAAGTATACTAATTTGATAACAACGTTTTTCCCCTTAAACTATACTTTCAAATTTCTTTCATTGTAAGAAAGTTTTCAATAATCAAGTTACTTCAGTCATTACGCTGTGTAGACGCACCAATCTTAACCCTTACCACATATACAAGTGTAAGCTGGCTCAAAGATCAAGTATCAATAATAAGAATATATTTATTAACTAGTTATTCAATACTACAAGTAATATTTATACCACAAATAAAATTGATAAATAAAATTATTTGTGTTGTTTATTTTCATTAACACATATGTAGGTCCAATAAAATACATAGTGTAGATCATCTTAATAGTTAGTTGTGCTTGTGATATCAATATAACTTGTGGTATTAAATAAATATCTATTTAGGCAACTTGATATAAGGAGATACATCAAATTGTGCCCTTGATGGCACTGGACCTGAGGTCAGATCACTCTGTAACTTATAGATACATGAATGATAGAATATAGGCTTAATTGTAATTTTAGCCCCATATTTTAACAACTTGAATTTTTTGGTCCCCTTCTTTAAAAATGAACTATTGAGTCCCTCTATATTCATAAAACGTACACTTTTGGTCCTTTTGTCTTTAAGTCAAAATTCTTAATTTTATTTCAAGGTGTAAAGTTCTCTAATTCATAATCTCACCATTCAAATTGAAGAGCTCCGTCTTGTGAACCTCCCCACTCAATTTCAGCTTGATCTAACGGTGAACGAGTTTAGATTTTTGGTTGGATGAAAATTTATAGTTTTGGTATTTTAGGCTAAGTCTCACCGTTAGATCGAGCTGAAATTGAGTAGAGAGGTTCACAAGACATAGCTCTTCAATCTAAACGGTAGAATTATGAATCAGAGAACTTTACACCTTGAAATAAACCTAAGAATTTTGACTTAAAGATAAAATGACCAAAATTGTACGTTTTATGAATATAGAGAGACTTAATAGTTCATTTTTAAAGAAGGGGAACCAAAAAGTTCAAATTGTTACAATAGGGGGACGAAAATTGCAATTAAGCCTAGAATATACTTATAAGTCGCTCATTTTCCATACAAACACCTTGGTAAGGTCATTAAGTAAGATTTGTTTTCCTACCCTAATTAATGTCCAAAAATATCCCATCAAATGCACTACTGCAGATTAGTTATTTACTAATTCTAAATAGTTAAAAGTTATATATTTTGACACTCTTAGTCACCACAAAGAAGTTGCATTTCGGCAGACAAAGTATCAAAACAGAAAATGACATTTTTTTAAGATTGAATCGCAAGTTAATTAGCATCCTTCATGATATTTTGAGATGTCTTGGGAAGTGATTACAATACTCCATCCAATGACTGAATATTTGGTATCTTCAGTATTTGTTGAGGTCATTATCACTTTCTATCTGCCAACATATAAAACTATATTCATCTGCAATGAAAGTAAGATGAGCATAATTAATGAGGTATTTCCACAACTAACCAATTATCTTAACTAAAATATTTTTGTTTGATATCTTTTGGCAAGGATAAAAATGTTAAACTAAAGGCATTCCAGGGCAATGTCACAAGTAATACAACTTGTGTCTTTAAAATGGTAACAATCAGAACATGGTTTGGTGAACTGTTATAGTTCATTAATTAACTGTATTACGTATACGAAGATGATTAATTGATTCATTTCCATTTGCAATTAGTTAAAATGTACAGTATAGCCGTCTTAATAATTGCCCTTCAATATATGTGCATTATAAGCTAGCTCATGTGCTCATAGGGCAGCATACAATGTCAAATATTAACCAATTATGCTTGCAGGCTGGTCCAGCTCAACAAAAGGATATCTTGTTATTGGTCATACTTATGTACTAACTATAAAATTAATATGCTGCAAATTATTCGACTAATTGGATTCTTTACAGAGCTAGCATATGAGATACTGATAAGACTAGTTATTAATATAATCTTTTGATTAGCAATTGAGAATAATGCATGTGCCCCTTCGAAGGATACGCGCACGCCACCCAAATTCAAAAGGGCAACAAGTCAAAGATTAATATATTAAGTTAATGGAATAAACCATTTCCAATTGCACGTGCGGAGAAATTTTTATGATCACGAAACAATGTCCATGTAAGACACTGTAAAAATTCTAGTACTTTTTTACAATATCCACTATTTTATAATGTCCATGTAAGACACTGTAAAATAGTAGCACTACAAGAAAAATTTTGAATTTTAGCAAAAAAAATTCGTTAGAATTTCAAATTTCAACAGAATTTAAATTGTTGAAAAATGATCGTTAGAATTGCTAAATTCTAATAAAATTTTACCGTTGAAATTTGGTTTTAGAGATAAACTGTTGCCAATTTTTAAAAATTATTTATTTTTAATTTTTTTTTGAAATTTCAACGGAATGAAATTTCTGTTGAAATTTCTTAAGTTTTTTTTTTAATTTTAAAGGTAAATACTTAAATAATAATTTTTAAAAATAAAATATACCATTCATAAATATCTTTTTCATTAATAATTTTTATAACAAAAATATTTATTTTATTAAATAATTTCTATAAGTTAGTAATATATTGAGTACAAAAATTTAAATCTCAAATAATTACAAAGTTTATCCTCTATATAATTAGTCTTCAACATATTCAACTAAATTAGATGTGTAACATATCTTCAAATATATAAATGCTTTGTAGTTTATTCTTCTCCAACCTACAAAAAGCATTTAGAATAAAATATTAGAAAGAATTCAAGAATATATAGTTGAAAACAAAAAACAACATTTTCATGTTCAAAAAAGGGATAAATTGAGCAATAGTATAAGTAATTTCATATTCCATCAAAAGCATACCTAAACATTATAAAACAACTTCAAATCACCCATACATCAAAAGTCTTAAAGAAATTCAACTAAAAAAATGTACACTATCCATTTTTTTTTATTTTTAAATTTGGACATAATTAACCTAATAGTACAAAAAATTCATATTTCATAAAAAAAAAAAAAACCTAAAAATCATAAAACACCTTCAAACCATCCATACATCAAAAGTCCTACAGAAATTCAACTAAAAAAATTTACATTATTCATTTTTCTATTTTTAAATTTGAACATAATTAGTCTAATAATACAAAAATCTCATATTCCATAAAAAAAAATACCAAAAAATCATAAAAAAAACTTCAAACTATCCATACATCAAAAGCCTTAAAAAAATTCAACTAAAAAAATTTACATTATCCATTTTTCTATTTTTAAATTTGGACATAACTAGTCTAATAATACAAAAATTCCACATTCCATAAAAAAAAAACCAAAAAATCATAAAACAATCATACATTCAATTTGGCCATCCCATTTTTGGACTCAATTTAAACCCTAAATTAAACAACTAATCATACATTCAATTTGCAATTATGCAATCTAACTACTTCTACATGTCATTTTAACTTCAATTCACCAATTAAAATAAAATAATAATAACAACAAACAAATCTAAATCAAAGTGAGAAGGGAGAAAGAGGATTTTATGTTTTGGATAATTGAAAAACTTACCTAAAGAATGAGATTTCAACCCACACACCACAAATGGAAGAATGATGCCAGAAATCCACCAGAAAATGGACCATGCCATCAAAAATGGAGGATTGGAGGGGAAGGAGAAGAGAGAGGAAGAGAGAATAGTGATTTGGGTGAAGAAGATGTGATAAGTAAGAGAGAAAGACGGGCAACTAGGTTTAAACATAAATTTTTAAATTCCAATGGAATATACAATTAGAATTTTAAAAAAAATTCAAAAATTTCTTAAAAGATAATAAAAAATTTAATTTTAAAAAATTCATAGGAAATATTATGGAATATTCCATTTGAATTTTTTTTTAATTTTTTATTTTTTTAAAATTCCAATAGATATTCCATTGAAAATCATTGGAATCTTGAAAAAAAATTCCACTCTCCTTCTAAATAAAATTCTAACATAACAAAATTTTATTTGAATTTTTTAAAAATGTTTACCGTTGAATTTTCTCTTAGAAAATAGAGATTTTCCTGTAGTGTGGTATAAGTTACTATCTACCGTTCTGTTGATATTACCTGTAAACTACTGGCATGAAATTTACCGTAAGATGCGTAAGTACTAAGACATCAAGTTATTAATGGGAAAAAAAAATAAAAAATTCAAGTCCTTTGTTTCGGTAAATGACAGGGATAAAGGTCCAAACAAAGGAAAAGAAAGAGGACGTCTATGATGAAGAACAAAAGCCGAGCTCATCTTTTGAGACTGAAGTTAGCCAATTTATTTTATAATAAACATGATTAATTATTCTGTTGTATATATAGCCTTCTTGACCGAGTATTTTTAGCCTCGAATTCCTGTACGAGAAAAGTAATTATGGTTGGCAATTAATTAATATTTCTTGCAACTTTTTTACTTGTCATAAATCTTTATAAGACCAAAGACTATAGTTTTCTTATTACACTTTTATTTGCAGCAACTTACTCAGTTGTCATAACTTTTTGTTATTATTATTTTCGTGTACAGTTTTTTTTTTTCCCTATTATTGAGAGCAAAAATGGATCAAGTTAAGTCAAGTCACAACCTAAAGAAGTTAAGCCTATTTTATATCTTCGACCCAAGCGTGGCCAATGGAATATTTTAGGCCTAATTAATATCCAAACTCGACGTAACTCATTTAAAAAAATTGGCTAGCTCAGCGTAACTTGACTTATTTTGGCCTACAAAGTACAAACTTATATCAAAGAGTCACCACATGTGGTATTATTTTTTCTTTATTAACAAAAGTTTAGCATGGGGTGAAGGAAGGTTATCTCATTTTAAGGTCGGGGCACAAGCCTTAACGAGGACTTACAGTGATACTTACAAATTACTTACTAAAGAGGGACTATTCGCAATAAAATTTGAACATATGTCTTACAAACGAAATAATTTTATCATTATCAGCTGAACCAACTCCACTGAAGGAATATGAATCCCACCCAGCATTAGGTCATAAGTTTCAGCATTGAGTCTTGCATTTCTAGGATCAAAACCTTCATGACTCACGGGTAATGTATTTGACATACCCTTAAGTGCCTAGGTGATCCCATCCTATAGTTGGTTAGGTTTAAGTAGGTAGAGTCATGATCTCCCCTCAAAAGCCCCTCTTTTAAGAGAACTTTTATAAATAATATCACAAGAATAAGAGAATTATTTTAAGATTTTAAAACTTAAAACAAAATAATAAAGTGTGGTATGAATAAAATTTCTAAGCGAGTACTTGTCACTCGGTGAGAAATTATCAAAATGCCTATTGATACTATATAATTATTATGTT
>QAOA01001875.1:472055-606906 GCA_003255065.1 Cercis canadensis | reverse complement strand
ATTTTTTTTTTTTCATGTTCTAGAACTTGAAGGGAATAAACTCATGATTTTTCAAATAGAGATGTCACAAATTAATTTTTTTTTATAGTATATAATATTTTTTGGGCTAGACAATAAAAGCTTGTTTTGGATTAGCTTCATGAAGAACCAATTATGTAAGAATTTATTTTAGAAGTATTGAATATGTTTGGATATTGTTATCTAAAAAGTGATTTTGCAAGAGAGACAATAACTAATTTTGCCAAAAGCTAAGGGAGGCAATTTCAATCCAAACTCTCGATTTGTAAAGTTACGTGACAAGAATTGATTTTATCCAAATTTTACCGAACATCAATTCATTGGGCCAGAATTGATTTTTAAACTCTTATGAATCTAGTTTAGGAGTTATGAAACTAAAACATGCATTAAAAAGTTTTTCTGTGAATCCTTTAATAGTCTCAATGCTTGTGCCTCGCAAGCTGATCTGGATACTACCTAATTTCTATTTTTTTTTTAAAAAAAGTTGAGTTTGTCTCAATTTAAATATATACGACCAGCACTTATTCGCGCGCATACATATAGTTAATTGGATAAGGTTGGAATAGAAATCTAATTGTTATATGACTATTGACACATCTTATGACTTTATTTTTCTTAAGGAGAATTGCAAGAAATTCTCTTTAATTTTGAGTCATGTACAATTTACCCCTTTTTACTTATAAATATAGGAATTGACCCCTTAGGTTTCTAACACATGCAAAAAAAAATCCTCTATATTAAGGTTTCGTCCAAATAAGGATATGCAAACTAGCCAAGATTCAAATCTTAAGGTCAACACTCAAGGAATTTTTTTCCTAAATGCACCAAGCTGATGTGGGCAATGCACCCTTAAAATCTCTCGGAGAAACTTAGTCTCAGTGCATGAAAACTAGTCTAAAAATACCCTTACTGTGAAAACAAAAAATAAAAATTAAGAGAAAAAAAACACGCAAAAGAAAAATATGTAAGCATGTCATTCCAACCCTTAAGCAATAGATTGACAATTGTATATTTTTTACCTATAAAAATAATTAGATTTTTTTTCTTTTCCACTAAATGTTATATAATAAGGGTAGTCTATTCCCCCTCAAAATGCCACCTCACCCGTTCCTAATTAAATCCTAATGAGATTTTAATTCAGTATCTCTATGATAAAGTACTAAGTACTCAACCACAAAAATATCTATTAAGGTCAAAATAATTAAATGATTAGATTTTCTCATAATCCTAATTTAAAACCTTTTTTGGCCTTGATCCTAATTTAAAACATGATATCTTATTATTGGCATATCTCTAATTAATTAGGTTTGAATGTTTTCCCACTATTGACAATTAATTAATTCATGTTTCTCTATGTTTAAGAAAGTTTTAGTTAAAGAGGGGGAACAAAGGATGTTTAACCCATAGCTGAACATCTTCTGTTTATTAAGAGGATATATATTAATTATAGTGATAAACATTCCTTCACTAATCACAAAATATTTGAGGTTTATCATATAAATAAATATATGCATTTCATAGACAAAGACCTGGAAAATGGTTCGAAACTGACAAAACATTATAATTTATTGCAGCTGGAAGTGCCTTGACTAGCTGCATCAAAATAAAACGAATCCAAATTTGAAAGAATGAGTCAAAAGTTAAGAGATTGGCCACTAATGCTGACCACTTGCCCATGGACCAAAAAGCAGACTAGAATGTACACGTATGGTACCCTCTCCAGGAGACAACAAAGGATCAAGGAAGAAAATTAACCTGTACGCCGGCATGCAATGAAATGAAACTATGTACGTAAAAGAGATTTAAATCTGTAGGTGTAGATAAGGGGTATTTAGATTATAGATAATTAAACTATAATGTTTGTTAAATTGACAATTCAAAACTACACCTAATTATTTATTCAATATTTAGATGTAATTCAATTATTTCAATAAAACTCTAAAATTTAAGATTATATTTTATAGTTCAAAATTATATAAAATGTAGAATTATCTCTAATTGTCATTCTAAACAAATAGACATAACTCTTCCTTCACCTATCTTCAAAGTTCAACGCAAAACGTAATATTATACTGACACTACTTTTTGTGAACTTGAATAGCCGCAATTTACGTGTCAACCTGAGCCTCTTGGCGGTGATGAAAAGGCAAAAAGCCGTGTCTCTATCTCCTTAATATTTATCATTATCAGAATCTTGCACCACATGGACTACTAGGGCTGGCGCCATACACCAATCTTGGATTCTTTTGCTTTTCAGGGAATGCATTCTTTCCCTCTAAGCTAATACCATGCAAGCATATGGAATAATTGATCACAACGTAGAAAGTCATATGATAAACTATTATCATCTTTGAAAACTGAAAAGGGCGATCTCAAAACTAGTAATTCTTTATGATTTATATTATATANTTCTTTATGATTTATATAATATATATATATATATATATATATAGTGTCGTCAATATTATTAAGATAGTCACAATGATTATCCAAGCTAGGTAATTATGAGTGCCTTCAATAGTCTTGAGCTTGCTTACGCAAAAACAGGGGTGGGGGGAATCTATATTAAAAATGAAACAAATTCGCCTGCATCGATCATATGTGCATGATCCATCAAATCCTATATCTTTTATTAGAAGTTTAGTGTTGTCTCTTGAACTTACCAAGAGCCCACTTAATATCTCTGCATCATAAATTAAAATCCATTATCCAAAAAAAAATTATTAAAATGAAGTATTAATTAGCAAAATATAGAGAAAAAAAATTATTAAAATGAAGTATTAATTAGCAAAATATAGAGAAAAGAGAGAGAGAAAAAAAAGGAAAAACAGATATCAAAATGCATAGCATAGCACACATGCACGTACGCATTGCATAAACGTAAGCAATGAAATAAACCAACGTTGGGGTCGTGGGAAGTTCATGCGGCGGGTTGTGAGTGGTGATATTGATGTATGACAGATAGATGATATGAGAAAGGGAGATGTCGTTCTTCTCGAAGACGATCTGATAATTATATTATTCAAGATTTTCGAAGTGGTGGGAGAAAATGATATAAAATATTTAAAAGAAGAGAAAAAAGAAATTAATTAAGAATCCAAAGCAAATGCGCAGTAGCATATGCATAAGAGATCTGATATGACTAATAGTTGCTGACGCGTCCACTCGAAGAAGAAGAAAAAGAAAAGCTCTTTTCAACGATTGATCATAATATAGGCTATAGGCAGCACACCCCACTCAGAAGTTAGAACTTACCCATTGGTTCGACATGCATGCGCCGTAGTTGTGTACTTCTTTGGACTGCTTTTCACTCCATTACCATTAACCAACGGTGTTAAAGTTCTAATTTGAATGAACTTAATTTATTTATTATGCTATGTTTTGCACCAGCAGATATCATAAAGTCTATAATTGGACTTTGGAGGGTGTACTGTAGCTTAGTGGAATTATTTGGCTTTTTTCCACCCTAGCAGTAAAGAGCTAGCCCATTTATACCAATTGGTACGTAGTAAGTGTTAAATAGAATATTATTATTGGGCATTTACCTAACAATTTAAGTTTTTAGATTAAATTAATTTTTGATATGGTATTAGAGTCTCTTTGATCAAACGGTCAAGAGACCAAATCATTTCACTCTCATTTTCTCACTTAAATTAAAATTTCAGCACATGTTATAAGTGAGCATGTGTTTTATTCACGCTTCAAGCTCAAAAGGGTTTTTTGTGTAGGGATGTGTTAAATAGAAAACCATTCATGAACATTTACCTAACGATTTAAGTTTTTAGGTTGAATCGGTTCTTAATAGAAAGGAGGGTATGAAATTTAGGCTCATTTGCATGTTCATTAATCTTTGGCTACATTAGCCTATTAACCCTTGGGTTTTAGTAGGGTGAAAACAAAATTATAGCTGTACAGCTGTACTGCCTTAAAGGAGAGCCCACGAGTCTTGTGTAGCTAAGCTCGGGCTCCCTATGGAAGGATGTTCATGTAAGCAAGGAAAATGCATGGGATACCTATTTCTGTTAGTTGAGGTTCTATTGAAATATGAAATCATTCAAAATGAACTACCAGGGAAACAAACAAATAGGACCTCCAAAGGTTAAAACCCTGCTATACCCATTTAATCAAAATGGACTAAGATAGCCATATGGCATTTTAACCCTCCTTAATTAGGTGGTGAGTCAGGCTCCTAAACCTCGGTCTTTTCTTCTTTTTTTTTGCGAGAAAACTTTGAAAATTTTTGGTCCTTTTAGAAGAGCTTGATGAGCCTAGCTAACTCATTTAATCTACAGTTTTTGCGAGTTCAGATTAGGTGGTTCATGGGCTAGTTTGCAAATATGGAAAGAAAATAAGACAAAAAAAATAAAGTACATAAATCTTTAGGAAGTTGAAATGCCTATTTTAGATAGGAATAATTATGTTTTAAGTTTTAGTACTCATTTAAGGTACAAACTTTATTATGAAGTTATTTATTTGATATTTTATCATGTTATGTATGTTACATTAGTGTATCATGAATTATCATATTCTGATTTTTTTGATGAATTAATTCTTACGTTTTTTAACTGAATTATGAAGCTATTTTTCTATTCTGTTGTATTGAATTATTGGTTGAGTATTCATAATTAATTATTCTTAAACTTGCTAATCATACAAATGGAACTACTTTTTGAGATAATTATTTTTCATCATTCTCCAAAGAAATATATTAATATCATTATAATTTTTATAAAATATACTATGACAAAAATATGAAAAATATACCGCTAGTGTAACTTCTATATTGAACACTAGAACTAGACATGCTCTTTGAAACCAAAAAAAAAAAAAAAAAAATCTAAAATAGTATAATCTTTTTGTTGGTTGACCAGAGGGAGCCTATTATTCCATAAACTTATACAACAAAGTCAATGGTTCACGCAAGTTAAGATGATTTCAGAGATTTTTGTTTACTTAAAGACAAAAATTATTCCTTTATTTAATATAAAAAATAAAATAAAAAAAAAAACAAATTTCTTTAGTGCAATAAACACATTCACAGTAGTTATCTTTTTGGTTTGCATCCAACCTATGACACATGCTATATATGTGTAGGTAGGTACCTAAGCATATATATATATAGAGGCAAATAAGAAATGGGGTGAAGATGAAATTCCTCAAAGCATTAATTAATGTTAAATAAAGATAAATGAATGGAACCTCATCATACTCATAAGAATTGGTTTACTCTTAAAATTAATTGAAGGCATATATATACGTATTCTATGTTATCTTACACTAATCCCTATATTTATATGCCAAAAAGTATATTCCAATTTCCTACAAATCAGTAATATGGTCGTTTTCGAAGAGTGGGAGTTGGACCACTAAAGCCAAAAAGTACCTAAATAATTTTCATATTATTAGTCATATTACCATCATCATCATCATCTCTATTATTGTAAATAAGACGATTACGGGAACAGTGGCAACAAACAAAGGTAATGGCTTCCCCTTAAGAAACAAAGTCGCCTACGGAAGGAAGCAAATTGAGGCTTGGAAACCGAACCTAAAAGAGGTCAACAAATCAGTGGTTCAAATAGAAGGGAGAGTCCGAGATCTAGGCTCCTTCCCCTGTGAATCTCAGACAGCTTTGGGGTTTTGATAGCCAGCCATAGGCCACGATTCCGTGTCTACTTGGCTGTGTTATACTGAAAGTGACACACTAAGAGAAGCAGCACAAAGAAAGAAACACTTGGTGACTTACATGTGCAAGCTTTGAAAAAGTTATCCAGCTTTTTACCAGTGACACACCGGTCTTAATTATACCTTCTTTACCAGATCATGTTATAATAATAAATTTGACGTTTTACATTTTTTCTTCTTTGGGTTGATATTTCTAATGGAATACAAATTTGAATCCACTAATTAGTCGTGTGAACAGTTTTGGTTACTATCATGGTCATGGAGCACAATAAATTGGTAACTATCATTGAATATATATTCAGTATTTATATGTGTTTTATTTATATTTTAGGTACGAATTATCAAAAACAAATTCACCTCTGTCAATATCAAAATTTAAAAGTATTTACTTAGATCCTCTCATCAAGAAAAAAAAAATTATTCACTTAGATCCATTTTTTTACAGTGATTAAGAAATATAAGATTTAGCCAACAAAAGGGAGAGTGATATCTTGTTATGCAAGCTATACAGATGAACCAAGAATTAAAAGAGAAACCATATATTAACACATATATATTGTATCACAGATCCATTGAACCACACGCATGTTTCAAAAGCACAAGCTGTAAAATAAGACCTAAGAATAAGTTTTACTTGACTTCTCTTCTATTTATTGTGCTTAAAAGTATAGAAAAAATAAAAACCCACCACTTACTTTTTGTTCAAATGAGTTGCATCCAAACTTNTTTTTTACAGTGATTAAGAAATATAAGATTTAGCCAACAAAAGGGAGAGTGATATCTTGTTATGCAAGCTATACAGATGAACCAAGAATTAAAAGAGAAACCATATATTAACACATATATATTGTATCACAGATCCATTGAACCACACGAATGTTTCAAAAGCACAAGCTGTAAAATAAGACCTAAGAATAAGTTTTACTTGACTTCTCTTCTATTTATTGTGCTTAAAAGTATAGAAAAAATAAAAACCCACCACTTACTTTTTGTTCAAATGAGTTGCATCCAAACTTCGAACTACTTTAGACAAAGGGTCATCGACATTATGTCAAGAACCACTTAAGTTAAAGATCCCAATGAACTAATTTACATTTTGAACAATAAAAAATAAAAACTTTCGCCATAAATTGATAATAATAATAATAATAAATAAATAAATAAAAATAAAAACTCGATCAACTTAAAAGTCTTAATTAAATTATGAGTTCAACGTCAATCTTTAATGTCTAACATAAAGAGCGTGGGCCACTTGCATACGAAGTGAACAGCAACCCACAGAAATTTGATAAGTATAAATACACTTGTGGTGACGAATGGCTACAGTGTCAATTTGATTCAAAGCGAATGAATTTTCCTTTTCAAAAGTTAGTTGGAGTCTGTGATGATTTGTAATTTGGATAAGCAAGTGGTTACAATTGGACTAGTTTGTGTCATTGTTGTGACCATGAAAGCATACTGTATATATTAACTCAGAAAGGCTCATGATAGCATTGTGCAAATTGTGGACCATAATGACGAGAATGCTGAGTGTTGGCGCATATATTAATTAGACAAGTAATTCACTTCAACCCAACGCTTTTACTACTAAATACATGTATGTATATCCTTTACACGTTGGTCTAAAATTCGTGTCCATCATGCACAAGCAAGTCTTATTTTCTTAATGTCTTAAGGGCTTAAAGCAGATAACATGTATGTCAGCAACGCGGCGGCAAAAAGCATCTATGCTGGAGGTTAAGGTGCAAGTTCAACCACGGAAAATCAATCAAACACCAACTTGTTGAAAATGAAACATCAACTTGTTTAGAGAATATACTTTTACTATTATTAGCCATTGAATAATACAAATCCAACATTGTTTTTTCTTTTATGAATTTACAATTTCAGCCCCTTTGGTTTAAGGGTTTTTCACTTCTATATCTATGAAAATTTTTGCTAACTTCACTTACAAACAAAGATATTGAAGCATATAATGAGATTACATATGTAAACTAAATAATTTAATTTAATAAATCCATTATAATTTTGCTAAAAAAAGGAAAGTGTGCCTTTGTATTACTCTCCTAAATAAGGTAAGGTAACCTATCTCCACCAAAATCTTTTATTTGACACTAGTTAATTGTGTTTGCATTTTCTTGGTATTAAACCGTTGTCTCCGTTTGAGCCTAAAACTTAATGAGTTGAGCTAGAAATCAGGCCTGTAATTGAAACCCAAGCTTGCACTAAGCCCTATTTGAATTGGCAAGCCCGTTAGGCCTATGCCAGGGATCAATGGAGGATGGTGTTACTATGGGCTTCTATGTGATATCAAAGACCAGAAAAGATAACTCTCCTTTTTTTTTTGGGCCCAGCCGAAATATATACTGTCACCTAATAACCCAAAGATGCTCATCTTGTGTTTACAGCGCCATTTTTTAGGCCTTTTTGGTTCAAGGATTCTTTTTCACTAGAAGCTCAAATTCCGGTTATCAACTCAACAAACAAAAACCCATCTGTTTTTGAAGTTCATTCATGTCTAGAAATGCCTTCTTAAAACAAAAAAAAAAATTCTAGAAATGCCAACGCATCAAACACTGGATTCTTATTTAGAGTCAAATACTCTCCCCTTCCCATTATTGTTTCATAATATACTCGGTACTTCCTTTTAGTTTTAAAACTTACATAAAGTTCTCCTAAACTTTAAAAAAAAATGATATAACTTAATCCAATCCATTAAGTTAATCATTAAATCATAGTCATGAAAAGTAAAAATGGAATAAATTGTCTATAATACCCTTATCTAGCAATTAAATTCTAGGAGCAATTTTAAAAAATGCTAGGTGGTTAAAATTTAACTGCTAGAACTATTGACAGAATTTAATGGCTAATTGAGGGTGTTATGATCATTTTAAATCGTTTTGGCCTCACTATGTGAATGAGCTATTCTCTTTGGGCATGGCATTGGCACCACTATTTTTTTTTTGGTTAACAACGGGGCAAACGCCCAGAAACACAAAAGAACTAAACACCAATCATCCTAGGCCAAGCAACACCCCTAAGATCATCCTGCAGCAGCTCCAAAATGCAGCTTGGGGGTTCAAAGCACTGAGTAACACTAAAGTCTCCATCATGGCCTCTCCGAGCAAGAGCGTCAACACACCTATTACTCTCACAATAGGCATGTTTGATAACTAAGTCCCAACTCTGATCCTGCATGTCTCAAATCTCCTGAACTAGATTGAAGCAAGAATGGTTTCTACTGGTGCAATTTTGCAACAACTGGATACAGCATAGGGAATCAGTTTCCACTTCTAGCTTATTAATCCCCAAGGACCAANTGCAGCTTGGGGGTTCAAAGCACTGAGTAACACTAAAGTCTCCATCATGGCCTCTTCGAGCAAGAGCGTCAACACACCTATTACTCTCACAATAGGCATGTTTGATAACTAAGTCCCAACTCTGATCCTGCATGTCTCAAATCTCCTGAACTAGATTGAAGCAAGAATGGTTTCTACTGGTGCAATTTTGCAACAACTAGATACAGCATAGGGAATCAGTTTCCACTTCTAGCTTATTAATCCCCAAGGACCAAGCTATCCGAATGTCATACACTAACCCCCACAACTCTGCATGAGTAATTATACATTGGCCTAAATTGCACCAAAAACCAGCTACAAACTAACCAAAGGCGTCTCTTAACAAGCCCCCACAAGCAGCGGTGCAAGAGGCCCCACGCATAGAACCATTTGTATTCAATTTCACCCATCCCTCCATAGGAAAAGTCCAGGACACCTACTGAGAGATTCTTGTCCTTGCTACCACACTGTTGAAATCACCATCACCAACACCAAAAACCATATAATCCTTCACCCTCTTCAAAATGTGAAAGACGAGATCTCCATGCACAACACCCATTACATTATCAAAAATGTAAGCATTACAATTCTGCCAAATAGCATGGATAGCAACTCCAAAGAGGCTTCCCCACTTAACTCTGGGACGGGACTGTTTCCTGGTGGGTTATTGTATCTGTTCCGGGACCCTGTTTCGGTTCTACCCTGTATCTGACTCGGATATTTTTCTTATGATTCATTGTATCTGAAACAAGACTGTTTCTTGGTGGTCATCAGTGAGATTCGAAGAGACCCACTCCAACAACTAGAGATTAAAAAACCTACCCCACCTACTCGGATGGCACCACTATGCATGCAGATGGTTTATAATTATGGGTTCTTAAATTAGGAGAAGAACAAGACAAACAAAAATGTAAGAAGAACATAAGCATTCCCGTTTATCTTGGCATTTTCTTTACCCCTTTTTGTGAGTTATATTGGGAGCAGTGTTTTAAAAATTGGACCAATCAACAAACCGTTTTAAGGAATGAGTACCGGTTAGATCCATTGATGTCATAAATATAATTTTTATATACATATAATATTTAATTTACTTATTATAGAAAAAGAATAGTACAAAATTCAAAAAAAAATACACAACATGACATAAATTGAAGTTGGCGTAGCGGCAAGCACCACTTTGAAAGAGGCCCGCACCGCAAGCTCATGAGCCGTGGTTAGAGAGGACTACATGCCAATGTGTTGTGTTGAAATCAATTCATAAACACTTTTCCCATTATCGGTTCGGTTCACTAGTTTGATAAGTTGTTATCGGTTTTCACCGGTTCAACCACCCAAATGAATTAAAGGTATCAATCGAACCAATGCCATGACCAGTCTAGTTTTTAAAACACAGGTTGGGAGCCAACTAAGGAGGGATGAATTGCATTTATAGTTGTTTCTATTCACTTCCACGTTCTGCATAAATGATTAAATTCTGATGCACAACTCCTCTGATAAGATCCACAGATTTGAAAAGAAAAGCGGAAAAGACGGCACCTGCCTGCCTTGTCCATTTATTGAATCGTACGCACGAGTTGTATTCATAACAATGCATTCTGAGTGAGTTACATATACATGTACTTTTATTTTATGTACATTCTTATTCTGCCACTTCAATAATATAAATATTAAACAACAATTGAAAGCAGGAATGGCATTGGAAAATGTTGTCCCAAAAATCATTGATAAAAAATTAAATATAGCATGAAAGGATTCAATTAGACGACATAACATGAAAGGATTCAATCCGTTTCAATTGAAGCATAAAGTTGTTGGATTACGACAACACAATGAGGCATTAGGAGAAAGGCAAAGCTGAAACCTATAGCTCCATCATCAGCCACATTGATGCTTTCAAAGAGCTGCCAATATTATTTTATTCAGGTGTACTTACTTAGTTATTAGTTTATATTGGTACACATAAAATAATGCTTTCTTCATCAAGAGAAACCAAGTTGATTTGGTATACTTATTATCACTATTTCCACTCTCTGTCACCATCTAATCATAACAAGCATGATTATAAAACTAAAGGCAATCTCACCATATTCAAACACTCTTTTTCTTCACTCCATCTTTGCCATGGCTCTCTCTAGTAAGGTGTCATAGCCTCTCTTGCCTTTGCTTCAAGTCAAAAAGGAAGTTTCCTAAATTTAGAATATCTTGTGCAAAAATAAAAGAATTAGAAAGCCACATGACTTATAAAGAGCTATACTAATCCTCTATTATCATTTCTTCTTCTCTGCTTTTCAACACTTTTCACACTGGTCTTCCTATCATTCCAGGGATTATATATTTAATTAAATTTACAGAAAGAAAAAAATAACCCTTTAATAGATACCAATCTTCTTGTCATATTGTAGCCCCCAAAAGAAGCAAAGCACAAAAAATTATTACTATTTGATCAACAACTAGTGCCTCACCTAGAAATAGAACAACCCTAACCCTAAGGCTATGATTGACCTGCTTCAACCACTGAGATAGTGAGAGCAATAACATTCTTTATATGGACTTGGAGAGTTACCGAGCCATACAACCTTCACAATTCGACATTTTAAGGAACACTAACCACTTTTTGAATAGAATAATCATAAATTTGTAAACTGTGTAACCACTTCATCATGTTGTTGCAGAATGAACCTCTCCTTATGATATGATTGTTGACTCCTAATTTTCCCAATAACAAAGGCTACAAATACTTACATTATATATATATATATCTCCATAAAAAAAANTATATATATATATCTCCAAAAAAAAAAAAAAAAAAATAGGACCTTACAAGTGGTTAAATGAATTCAGGGACACCAAAATCACGGAAAGGGAACAGATTTATGATAATCATCACTATCATAGCAACCCCATTTATTGCCAGTGAACTAAATGACAGAGTAGAAGGGGGCTGCTAAAACAAATCTAAATACAGAAAAGAATGTAGAAGAAACATATAGCACACGCGAGAGTGGAAGGAAGACAAACCCAAATCACATCCACACAATTACAAATACGTGGTATGGTATGCTATTTAGTCGAAGAATTCCCAATTGAACCTGGGATGAACTGAATTATTGGGGCTTGCGATTGCTGTAGATGTTGATGGCGTAGGAACTAATGGTGGGAGAGAATCAAATGTCTCCCATTTTGTGGTAACTACTACTCCTGAAGTTGAATTCCTTGCTGGTTGCTGCTCCTGCTGAACTATTACAGAATGCCCATTTGAGTTCCTTGCTTGTTCTTGTTGCTCTTGAATTGGTGTTAATCTACTATGACCATTTGAATGCCTTTCTGGTTGCTCTTGAATTGGGGCTAGTCTTTGCTCATTTGAATGCTTTTCTTGAGGATGATTTCCATTGCTAGTGGGCATTGAGTTCTTGATTTTCAACAAATCCAATGTTTCAACATACTTTTGAACTCTTCTCACCTTTAATACCAATACACTACCATCACAACTTTGAATGCATAGATAATAACATGGATTTGACAGAAAATTATGTGCATTTGAAAATTTACCTGCATTTTTCTCTGCAATTTGATGTCTCCATCAGCCATAATGCCATCCAATTTAAGCAATTGATTCATCAATTGCTCAATAAGACTAAGCACATCTGATTCTGCAACTTTCTTGCCTTTACTAATTATTGTTTCAAGAGCAGACACCTACCCAATTCCAATTACTAGTTAATTTCCAATAACCCATTAACAAATTCAACAATTCCACCACACACACACACACAAAAGTACCTGGCCTGCGAGCCTATCTACTTCCAAGCTGATTGCTGAGATAGATTTTGCAGCTTTCTCCATCTTTGCATTCTTCCTCATCTCTAAGAACCTTTTCTCTTGACTAATAGGGTCCTCCACTAGCACTATCTTTGATTTATCTTTGACCCCTGAAATGTCGAGGAAAGCATTTGAATCCCTCTCTTTGTCTTTATAAAATAGCTTTTGATCTTGGTGGTGCAATCCAGTAGGCCCTGACAGCATTTTCTTCAATTCTCCTGCAACCCAGAAGAAATTAACCATAAAAATAACTGAAACTAAAAAATTTAAAGCAAAATTCTAAGGGAAGAGGGGAATTTACCAAATGTAGCTTGGGAAGTAATGTTGACTTCATGATAAATTGACCCATATTTAACCCTAACTCTAATTGTCGGTGCCGGCACTGAGTTCCGATCCGAGTCAGCGGTTCGCCGTTGAACCAACATTCCCCCTGGCCTGAGCTCCCAATCTGCTGGCGCGGGCTCAGCTCCACCAACGCTGGAGCCTCTATTCATGGGTGAGAGCCCATTTGTCTTATTCCTCATTCTCATCATCTTCAAAGTCCCTAACTTTCTCTCTCTCTCTCTCTCACTCTCACTCCTCTGTTATACGAATCCAAAAGCAGAGAGGCTTAGATCTCTGAAAACTGCAATTCTCTACAATCTTTACCAGAAATCGAAGCGACCCAATTGAGACAAAGGCTGTGAGACCCTCTTATAGGAAGCTCTGACCCCAGCATTACACGAGTCAAATCCCCACAGCCACGCGTAGGGAGAGAGACACGGGAAAAAAACAAAGCTTCGAGTCTATAAGAGAGAGGAGCGCTTCCACTTTTTGCAGACTCAATGACGTCTTGCAGAAGAAAAACCCGAGCCCATCAATTAATCTTCAAATCTTACTCTACAAGGCAACCGTAAAAGATCGCCGCCGGCGAGGAGCACAACCGGGTGTGTCTAATTTTTTACGGAAAAGAAAAAGCAGAGAAGTGAAAAGCTGAACCTGCTAAGGCTCTCAAAGCATAGATCTTTCCAGCAAAATGTGGCCGAAAGTGTGAGGATATTCCCAGGAAAATGAACACCCAGAATCTGAAGGGCGATTTTTCAGAGGAGAGAGTGCGGGTAAATTAATGCAAAGTCAAAATACAGAGAAATAACAATTTCAATGATGAGGAATCATTCTTCTTCTGTGTTTCTCTCTCTCTCCCTCTTCTGGAGAAGTCGGGGAAGAAGAGAAAGGAGAAGAAAATCGAAATGAATATAAAAACGAGTGGCCAGCTAACTATGCTGGCTGTGACCTTGATATATAACACTATATTAATTAAAATTTTAATAATTGCGTAATAAAATATCGTATAATCATGCAAGGAAAAGATAAATTATTCTTTTGTTTTTTGTCACCAAAAAGTTTTTAAAAAAATGAGAAAGGGTAGTGAGAGGATGAAAGGGAAAAGGAAGGAAACCACGAAAGCCGCCAAAGCATTCTTTAGAAGTACATATTTAACTTATAAAAAAGAAAAGTACACTATTTAAATTTATATTAATTCATAATAATAATATTAGTATAATCTGTATTTAACTAAGTTTATTTGAATTTTTTTTATAGCATAAATTTAACTTCTTTTTTTCTGTATAGCATAAATTTAACTAATTCAACTAAATGAAGCATTGCGAAGATTATTAATGTAAATAAACATTACGCTAAAAAACACAAGTGGAAATTTGGGGGCTTCCCCAAAACTATGTTGGGTGTTTTGGTGCTTGATAATTTACGTTAAAGGTCTTTAGTCCCGCGTTTTCCTGAAGCCACGTGTCGAGGTAAGGGTAGTTTGGGGATTTTGAAGTGGACTAATCATTGTGTTGCTAATCATGGAAGTCCATAAGCGAGACGTGTCGAATTAATGTGGATTACCGGGGGTTGTCTGTGGCGGTTATTTTGATTAGGCAATAGTTGAACAGCGAAGGTTGTCCCGCCAAACCTTGTCTTTGGCTCTCCTTATTGGTCACACGTGTGTGCTCCCTCCTAATAGATTAGGACTAGAGTAGGATTGGTTAATTCATAATTGCTCTTTTCACACTTTCAAATTGTACAGTTAGTAAAAAATCTTTACGTGTATTTCTTTTCATTTTTCATTTGTGTATATATATATATATATGTTTTTTTAACTCGAAAACCAATGCTTAATCTTAATTTTTAGATGGAATTAGACTTACCAAACTTAGGATGAGTCATCTTGTTCCAAGGATTCCGCTGTCAAAGCACTCATATATATAGCTTTGTGTGGGGGAGTACTTTGAGACTCTCATTTTGTCAATGAGAAATCTCGAACACAAAACATTCTTCTTGTGATAAAAAGTCTTATGACTAATTGATTTACAATCCAATTGGCTTTTATTTATGTATAGTCTAATTGGTTTTCATTTGTGTATATACACATGCTAGTTTCTACTTCGTGTATCTTTTCCTGTGTAATTTATAACTTTTCCCTTACTAAAATATAGACATTTCTTACATACTATGGAGGTATGCAATATTTCTTTGACGTGATAGCATAACATTCATTAATATGGAAAGCAATTAATTTTGACCATTAAAAATAAACGACAAAGATTAAATATTTTTACATCAACTACTGCTATATTGTTACATAAAGAAGGTATCACATATCTCCTTAACATGGTATAATCCCCTAAAAATATTTATATATTCTTTACCTTTGTTCCATTAAATAATCACACTTAGTTCTCTTTTTCATGATTTATTATTGTTATAAATAAATAATATGGGTCTTAAGAAGACAATTCAGCAGGCTCTTTGACCGAATTAATGCAGTGGGAAAACAAATTTACCAAAGTAGTGTAGTTTCAAACTATTTTACAGAAATAATGTAGTTTTTTAATATTCGAAAATAAAATTAAAAAAAAAAAAACAATATGGTAGGTGCGGGCCCCACCAGACGTGCCAAATGGCTAGTGGCGCGTCTCCAAGGGACATGCCATTTGCCTAACGGCACGTCTAGTTGGGACGTGCCACTGCTCAATCGGCGCGTCCCTCTTTGTCTTTTCTCAGTCTTTTCCATTCATGTGGGTCCCACATCTTGCCAAATGGCACGTCTTGTAGGGACACGCCGTGAGGCATTTGGCATGTCTTCCGAATCACGTGTCATGTCATCACGCCAACGGTCTGTCACACACCCCACTGGGGCCGAACAAGGTTCGGGTTCAAGCTCGCATAGCTCATCTCAATCAAGTCGTCGATTTGATGTCCCTGGTTCCTCGATGGACGTGTCGTATCAATCTGATCCAGTGCAGGTTACACAGACCAAAGCTATTTTGGTATGTCAACACAAATACATGATGCGGGACAATCTTTTGTCTATAACTTATTTGGCGTCGATTCTCGTGCTCCCCAGTCAACGATCAATGCATATGCGGACCCCTCTTCACAGACATTCTTGGAGACGCGCCAAATGTCTCACAACGCGTCCCTACAAGACATGCCATTTGGCAAAGATGTAGGACCGACATGAATGGAAAAGACCGAGGAAAGACAAAGAGGGACGCGCTGACTTAGCAGTGGCATGTCCCAACTAGACTTGTTGTTTGGCAAGTGGCATGTCCCTTGGAGATGCGCCACTGGCCATTTGGCACGTCTGGTGGGGCCCGCACCTGTCAGATTGTTTTTTTTTTTTTCGAATATTAAAAAACTATATTATTTCTGTAAAATAGTTTGAAACTACACTACTTTGGTAAATTTGTTTTCCCACTGCATTAATTCGGTCAAAGAGCCCAATTCAGCAGTTAAATAGTTGGTATTTTATTGTAAAAGTATCAAATTTAAATTTCATTGAGAACATGGACACTAAATAGTTTTAATGATAAAGAACATTCAAATACAATTACAAACTAATAGTTTAATTTTAATCTATCGACACCGTAAAATGTTATATACTATATACATTATCATTAAATAAAAATTTATTATTAACGAGATTACACCTATGTCTAATTAGATAAAGTGACGATACTTGTGATATTTACTTAAAAAAAATAAAATTATAGCATTTAAGAAATTCTAAAATCTTATAATAAATATATATATTAAAAATTAATAAAATGTACAGTACATATACATTTTGAATTTGGATAAAATTGAAATTAATA
Source organism: Cercis canadensis (assembly GCA_003255065.1). NCBI lineage: Eukaryota > Viridiplantae > Streptophyta > Magnoliopsida > Fabales > Fabaceae > Cercis > Cercis canadensis. The sequence goes on along the minus strand of QAOA01001875.1, from coordinate 589,907 downwards.
TACATAAACAAAAAATTGAAACAAGGCTCAAAATTATTTATCCTTTTGACTTCATGTAATTTTTCATTTTAGACGCGGCTACATAGAAATAGTTTCATTTTAACATTTTGTTCATCATTAGTTTTCCTTTATCATTTTAAATATCATAATATTTTAAATTAAACTGGTAATGAAGAATTATATTTTTATTGTTTACTTGATGCCTGAGCCTCACCTCACCTCACCTCACCTCACCGATGCTTTGTGATTGTGAGTAATTTGGCCGTAGAATAGATAGCGACCTTCTCGTTTATGACCAATTGGGATTTAGAAACTCANATTGTGAGTAATTTGGCCGTAGAATAGATAGCGACCTAGAAACTCTATACTTCGTTCACCGACCAGAAAAAACTAGATACAGTAAATTAGAATAGGATGACATCACGAAACACAAAAGACACGTGGCATACATCGGACCATGAAGTACACTGCAGTGCTAAACTCTAAGCGAAGCCACAGACTTTTAACCTTTTTCCTCTGTTCAAAGTCTGACTTATTACGTTCTACCGACAGTTTGGCACGCTCGAATTTCTCGCACGTGACAGTTCATAAGCTCATACCACGTGAGAAACAGCCTATGCATACGTGTTTCGATGGAGACGGCGCAACCTAAAGTGGTAGTTAGACTTTTATTTGTTTAATCGAATTGATATTATTATTATTGTAGATATTAATTAATTGCATTTGTTAAGTAGTTAACTCAATTAGTTTTAGATATCAATACTGCTTTTTAGAAAAAATAAATTCACAGTACCATATGAGTAAAAGAGTTAAATCAGTGACTAAAATAAAAAATACATGTATTCCATTTGATCAACTATAAATTTTCGTTATAAACAATATTATTCTTTAGAATTATATATATAATTGTTATTGAGGGTTTGGTGATGAGGCATATTTGATTGGGGACAAAGTACCGACCAATTGGAATTTAATAAATAAAATTTTGAAGGGGGGGAACTGGGAGAATGCTTCTGCCGCCACTGGTTTTATGGATTTTCCATGGGAGTCGAGTCAAATTAAGGGGCACGTGACAATGTGTAGCCTTGGAAAAAATTTAGTTGAATATAAATTACTGAAAATGTTTATAATCATTAGTATTATATTACAACTGAGTGAGTATAATTTGTGAGAATTAGCCACTTTGATATATCAAATCATTAATATTTTTCTTTTGAAATTTTATTTTTAAGTGGGTTAGGGCAGAGATTGAAATCAATTTTGTAGTACATGTTGTGATGTCTAGTTATTTTAGAGAATAGATTTCGACGCATCTCTAATATATATATAAAGAATTTATTCCAAATGAAAAAGAAGTAAAAGAGGGGGAANTATATATAAAGAATTTATTCCAAATGAAAAAGAAGTAAAAGAGAGGGAAAAGGAAAAGGAAAAGGAGAAGACTATACTTTAAAGTTTGAAAGGACAAGCATAATGAGGATGACAAGTTAGGTAGAATGTTTGTACAGTTTTTGCTCTTATTAGTGTAGAAGCCATATATCTATATATATGCATGTGGAGGCATATGCAGGGTGGGGTGTGGTCAAAGCAACAATTAGACGGTCTTTTTGAGGGAATTACTAAGCCATCTGCAGTGGTCACTGGTCATTGCTCAGTGTATGCATGCATCTTGCTCATCACTCATTATTCATTTCTAAAACCAAACCGCTATTGAATTTCAGCTTCCAACTTTGTTCAATTATCTAAACCATTATCAAATGTTTACGGAAAAATCACAAACTCACATGCACTTTTGACTATCAAGTTTAGCTAATTTATAGAAGATTGAGTTTTTGTACCATTATATAACTATGTAATTACTTTAGTGGCAGTTCATTGACATCAATTTTCCCTAACAATAAAATTAAGGAATACAATCTTTTAAAAAATTGTTAAAACATGTAAAAAAAAGGAATACTTATTAAAATTTTAGTACCTATTGCTGTATACAAGTATAGTGAGTAGCAAAAACAAAAAAAGTATGTAAGTATAGAAATTATAAAAAAAAAATAGTAATATAACACTATTATCTAAATATGCTATAAGTAGATTTTCATCATTATTTTCAGACTTGGATTATCTATTAATTCTATTTTTTTTTCACATTTTCTGATTTTCACTATACTAGTGTAATTTGCAACATATTGACTAGCCCCATTGTAATTTTATAAGATCGCATTAAAGTTTTGATCTAACAATTTAAATTAAATCNAAGTTTTGATCTAAGAATTTAAATTAAATCAATATTTTTATAGCTTTTTGAGAGATACAAGATAATCTTTTTGGTATCTCTAATTAATATAATTTTTTATATTACCGATAATTACTCTTTGTTTGAGAACAAAAGAAGGAGGCAAAGAAAAAAAAAAAATACACGTTTTCCTCCCCATTAAAGCTTATCTAACGGTCATCGATGGGTGCTTAATTTGATTAAATATATATATATACACTTGGCTTTAATATTTAAAGGGTCATCTTAAAGCTTTGTTATCTAGTCTAGAGATTGTGAAGTGTACGTCTTTGTACTTCCAAGAATTTCTATTTACTAATTGATTTGGACAAATGAATCTAATTAATAGATTTTTTACGGAAGAGATAAATAAAGATAAAGAAAGATGGAGAGGAAAATCCCCAAATAAAAGTTAAGAGGAAATAGAAAAGAAAAGGAAAGTAGTGTTGTATGAAGAGACATTTGTATTTTTGTGGTCTAAGAAAATTTTGGTGAAGTGTCGGTAGGCCAAAGCCAAAACAAAAAAGGGGAAATGTTGTGCTTTTTTGGACAATTCCTTTCTTTGTGATGCAGAAACTGATGTACCATGTTCGAACGTTAAACACGCAGTTTGTCCTTGTGGGTTCTTTTCCGTTTTCAGACACTTGACACTAAGAATGGTTTTCTTTATAGAACCAAGCAATATTTTTCCATTTCCCACAATAATTAGTTGCTATAGAATTCATTACGAACACGTCTTCAATTTTGGTGAGGTTAGAATTGAAATTTGCGCATTTCATATGAATTCGTTGGTATAAATACTAATTTCACAAGTAATATATACACATAGCTGGTATGAAAGGGATAGAGCACCATATATATATATGTGCATGAAATTGCATTGCACGGCTGACATGATTGAGTGTAAAACATTGGCATTGTTAGTACGCAATTGGCATTTATCATTCATAAGTCAAACATCCACCGGATTTGATACTCACATCCAATTTGCAAGAATTGACACAATTTCAATCTGATTTTGATGTCCTACAACCTCTTTCAGCTACCATAACTAATAATAAATATTAACACAAGGACCAAACTTTGCTTCATACCCACTCTTTTTTCTTTAATATATCATACGATTTGACCCTGCTACTGCGTCTAAGCCAAAAAAAAGCAATTAATATATAAAATAAAATTTAGAGATAGAACTAATAAAAGTAACATGAAATGCGTTATGAAGAAAATATTATTTTAAAATATATATAAGGTAGTTTAGAGGGGGATTAATGGTGTTGGTCTAATGTCACTCACGTAGGAAGTGACATTAGCATTGAAGGTGGGATTGATGTGTGTCACTTTACAATTCGTTGTTGTTTCTGTAAGTAAGAGACGGTTGATCATTATATTTACTTGTCTCTCTCCCTAGTCCCTAATCTTTAGTTAAATCATGAATTAATTTTGTATTTGAGAATAAAAAAGACGTGGGTTAAGGTTGCTCATTCCGTGAGAATTGTGTTATTGTCAAGTTTGATTTTGAATCAACGATTGCGTTGTTTGGGAGAACTTGTGAACTTAGCATATATACACAATTTGTTTATATTCCCTCTCAACAGGGAACCTCAATAAAAACACAATATCTCATCTAACAAAACTTAATATTCATCATTTTTATTTTTTCTTACTTTAAGAAAAAAATATAAATTTAATTATGATGCCATTCTATATGGCTACATGGAAAACGGGGCCAGAGGCCTAGTCAATTCTTTTCTTTGTTTAATTTAATTAAGAAACAGAGTCCACCGACGGTGTTTAAGATAATGATAGTACACAACTTTAATAGCAAAATTGTATATACGCACGTGTGATAAATGTTGAGTTTGATGGAGAAGAAAAATATTAAAGTACTTAATTGGAACTATATAAACTCAAATTCTCTATTTATTCAAATTTGGGATTACTTTAATTAAAATGATAAATTTTTGTTTGGGAAGTTAAGGATTAAAGCAATAAGAAAGAGAGGAGCATATTTTACTTTAATACTATCCAAAAATTGATAAAATCTTGAAGAGAAAATTAAAATAAAAGATATGATATTTCTTTTATTTTTTTGGTAAACATATGATTCTAAACCACTCTGTTATTCTTCTTAATATATTAATAATTTTATACTTTTTTATTGTTCTTCCTCCCATTTATATCATATCCAAATATATAGTTATTGTAACCTAGTTAAAGAAAAAATTAACATAGTTTCCTTAATTTTAAAATTAAATTACAAATCTAATCCAAAAAATTTAAATTATAAATTTTCTGTTACTTATATAATTATTTTCTTTTCTACCATCAACGTGTGAGAGAAGAATTTATTCCAAAGATGAATTGAGAAATTTTTTAGTCCTTAGCGCATGTATCTCAGAAAGCATGGTGCTCAACTTTTGGATTCAAAACACATAATGATAAATGCAACCAGTTTAGATTAGAGGTTAGTTGTTTAGTTCACAAGTTAATAACTTAATATTGTTGACAATTCACAAGTAGCTTGTGAGATTTAACTCTCAATCAGTGTATCAGTAGAGTCAAACACTCTAATTGTGTATGCAATTATATATGTTATTATTATGTTCTGTCACAGATCAATATATAACATATATAATCTGAAATTGTTCATCAAAATTAAGGCCAATCAAGCATGGACAACATTTTACAAATACATAAATATTGACTTGGAAACTCACTTGGTTGAGTGCCATGTTATCAAACTGTTCAAAACACTTGTCTTCCATTCCATCTCTCTCTCTCTCTTTAAATAATTAGACATCTCTTTTGTGTTAGAATTTTTTGCCCTCATATTGGGGGAAGAGGTGGGGATAGAGTATAGTATAGTTTGGCATTTGATTTGATTAGTGACATGTTTCTCCCTTGGATGGGCACATGGGCATGGCTGCCTCATTGTTTTATTGCCCATTTGGCCACACATGGGCCACTTGGCCTCTCCTTCAAGGCAAGTCTACCAAACATGTTTGTCTGAGTCGCCTCACAAAGAATTCCCTCCAAATAAGGCCTATCAAAAAAGCGAACACCTTATCTGCGCAACAAAAGCCACCATGTATGGTCACAAAAAAAAATAGCCTTATCTTCTTCCGGGCATAGACCCTTTTCACTTCAGAAACACTAACAGAGCCTTGAGCAATCATGGTAGCCTTTAGCTGCCAATTTCACCCCACCAACTACTTACATTCTCAAAATGCCAAAACCAGAAGCAAGTATTTCATCTCTTGCTCAGCACAGCCCAGTCAGAGCAATATAAAAGTACCCACTTGTAATGTGTTTCAAAATTTTAAACTTTTCAATGTAATTTACACAAAATTACTAAGTCTTCTGTTCTTTGCTGGGGAATAGGTAGTGATAAATGGGGCAGCAAAGGAAATAGGAAGGGCAGCAGTAGTGGCAGTGACTAAGGCCAGAGGCATGGAGGTGGCTGGAGCAGTGGATTCTTATCATGTTGGAGAAGATATTGGAAAGGTCTTGATTTTAGTCCTCTTTTTGCTTAATTTAACAAAAAACCAACTTCTTCAAATGCTTTTTAATCTTTTTGGAGAGTGATTCCTGTAAATAATACATTTTTGCAAACTAAAGACACAATTAAGGCAGATTTCAAACTATTTCTATCACTACCGCAGTTTTTTTTTTTTTACTTTTCCCCTTCAGTGTCGAATTTTGGTATCACAGAGAGTGTCGAATTTTTCCTTAGTCTTCCTTCAAGTGTCGCATTTTTGCAGTGTAAATTTTTTTTTTTTTAAACAAATTCAAGTGTCGCATATAGAAGTAGTGGAGAGTCGAATTTTAGCAATTATCTCCTTCAAAGTGTCGCATTATGGCATTTTGACATTTTTTTTTTTTTTTGCTTTGAAGTGCCGAATTATCATCAAAATGAAGTGCCAAATTTTCATTTTTGACTCCTATCAAGTGCCGAATTTTGGCATAAGTTAATTTTTTTTTTACTTTGAAGTGCCGAATTTTGGCATAAATTATTTGTTTTTTTTTTTTTTTTACTTTGAAGTGCAAAAAAAAAAAAAATGTCAAAATGCCAAAATGCGACACTTAGAAGGAGACAATTGCCAAAATTCGGCTCTCCACTGCTTCAAAATGCGACACTTGAATTTGTTTAAAAAAAAAAAAATTTTTACACTGCGAAAATGCGACACTTGAAGGAAGACTCAGGAAAAATTCGACACTCTCTGTGATACCAAAATTCAACACTGAAAGGGAAAAGTAAAAAAAAAAAAAACTGCGGTAGTGGTGGAAATAGTTTGAAATCTGCCTTAATTGTGTCTTTAGTTTGCAAAAATGCATTATTTACAAGAATCACTCCTTTTTGGATTTGTTTTTAATAGGTCTGTGACCTGGAAGAGCCTCTAGAAATACCTATAATAAATGACCTCACCATGGTTTTAGGTTCCATTTCTCAGGTAATGTGAAATGCTACTTACGTAACTCTTTGCATTCTCAACTTTGCACAAATAAATAAATTACTCAGTCCGCATTCAAGTGAATTTTTCTGTTAAACTTATGAGTGTAAGAATTGTGTAAGTAGCATTACTTAAAACAATAAATAATAACTTAAATCACCCCTTTCTGTGTATTGAATGAGGCTTTGAATTGAATATTGGCAGTCCAAGGAAACAGGAGTAGTGGTTGATTTCACTGACCCTTCCACAGTATATGACAACGTGAAACAGGTTTGATTTGATTTAATATAGCAACTTGTTTCACAAAATTTACTTGCATTGTTTTTTTTTTTTTTGGTAATTTACTTGCATTGTTTGGCAACCTACAAGTATACCTTTGCCATTGTAATTTGGTATTAGCACCATTTGCTGTAACTGTTAACTCTTTCTTTGTCTTCAATAGGCAACAGCATTTGGCATGAAGAGCGTAGTTTACGTGCCTCGGATTAAGTTAGACACAGTAGCGGCATTATCTGCTTTCTGTGAGAAGGCCAGCATGGTGAGCACAGGGTGAGACATAGTAACTACAATACAATGTCTGCTTTAACTTAGCTGTGATTTATTTTATTCTCCTGTTAAGATTTTGCAAGGGTTGCAATGGTTTACTAAAATTCAGATCCTAAATGGCATTTGATTATTTAATTTCAGGGTGTCTTGGTTGCACCAACTCTATCGATAGGATCGATCTTGTTGCAACAAGCTGCAATTTCAGCTTCCTTCCACTACAACAATGTCGAAATTGTAGAATCAAAGGCTAATGCAAATGTAAGAACTAATTTTTCCTTTACACTTGTATCAATGCTTATTTATCTTCTCTTCTTTGAGGGGAAAATAATCATAATTAGCAAGCCAATTTCTGGCTTTTCTACCATGAACGTCTACCATCCGTGCAGGATTAACATGGGTTCTCTAAATTGAGAATATTTCTAGTCCCACAGTAATACTAAGAAAATCGATAATACTTCCATTAAAAATTTAGCTCTCAGAATTTTTCAAAATCATGGTTAAGTTGGAGTAAAATAATTAGAATGCAGATACTTAACAACGTAAAATAAACATTACTGCTAAATACATGTTTGATGGACAGGATCTTCCGTCAGCAGATGCAATCCAAATTGCAAATAATCTCTCTAACCTTGGTCGAATCTATAACAGAGAAGATCTTTCAACTGATGTATTGGTAAGCATAAAATCACTCTGGATCGGTAGCACTAATTGATAGTGATACATAGCAACTGTAAACAGGTAAAGTCTTGATGCCTCATAACATACCTTCATACTTTATTTGTAATACAAGGCAAGGGGTCAAGTTCTGGGAGAAGATGGAGTTCGTGTGCACAGCTTGGTCCTTCCAGGGCTTCCCTCCAGCACAACAGTTCACTTCTCTGGTCCAGGAGAGGTATGTCCTGTGCATTTATTTTATTCTACTATTTCTGGCAAGTGTATCTTCTGATCATCAGATCAATTGGCCGCAGATTTACACCGTCAAACACGACATTACAGATGCGCAATGTCTCATGCCAGGCTTACTATTAGCGATTAGAAGAGTCGTGCGCCTCAAGGTAACCGACCATATAAAGTCTCACATTTCAGATTCTTCATATCGTTCTGCTTCCACCACTTTGTTCTTTTCATTGCCCCTTTATCATCTTTGCAGAATTTGGTATATGGCCTGGAGAAGTTTCTGTAAAAATACTCGAGCTCTTCAATCTCCTTGTTGGAAACTTACCTTTGTTCAAGCTGAATGGACAGTCCACATTAGCCTGTAAACAAACATCATAGAGAAGGTTTGAAAGGAAGACGGGAGAATCAGGACCTTCCAAAATACTTACTTAACCATCAATATTCAATAATACTATTAAACACAATAGAACTGTGGTTCAATGAAATTTTTGGAGATTATCTTGTAAGTTTAATTGTGTTTCAAAACTTGATAAAGGGTCTTCTTAGATATGTTATAATACCAACTACCAAGCACAAGCAAAAAGGGGGAGGGGAAGGGAGATAAAAAAAAGATTAATGAGTAACTTGAGATGAGACAGAAGAAGAGGAAGAACGTGGCTACACAGAAGCTCAAAAAACATTAACAAGGTAAGCAGTTTATATGTGGCACGTGAATCAACATGCTTTGCATACCTCTCAAGTCTCAACACATCTCTAAATTCCCTGTAGGTCCAAATAGAAATAAAATTAAGACCAAGGCAAGAAACCAGGCACCATTTGCTTTCAACTTAAAAAATAAACCCAAAATTGAGATACGCCCATTGTTTCAAAATAAACCATTGCAGACCAAAATAGGGCATAAGACTAATTAAGACCATGCCAAGAAACTAAGTTCAATTTGAGCAAAATAATTTTCCAAAATTGGGATGCACCTACTTCTTCAAAACGAATTCTGAGTTCCGTAGAGGTGAGCATGGCCATATGGAATATCATATATGTGGTCTAGCCATATTCAAGAATTTTTAAGACTTTGCTTTCCAACAGAAATTACAAATAATTTCAATATCCTTTTATGTGTACATTTTTCTCAGAATTCAGAAAAGTAAGATACGTCTTAGTCTTTTTGTTTTTCCTGAAGATTTAAGATCAACCAATCTTTGGACAAAATTTGAAGAAAATACCCTCAATAATAGCAGCTATCCTATTAAAGTAAAATTACCAATTACTACCCTAAGGAAGCCCTTCCCCGTAATGCACCAAAGTACAAATGGGTATAATCATTTGGAACAAAATTTATATTTGCACAATTCGTGACGTCATTAGACGCAGGGTACAAGACACACATACCCTCATACCCTGGACATATTAGATTTTACTAAAAGGGCGGGGGGAAAGNGGGGGGGGGTTGGGTGGTTGGGTGGGGGTGAGTCGCCCAAAATTATCATCTCATCAAATTTTGGTTTAAAAAAGTGCATAAAAAAGTTGATGATATGACAATTTTTGTGTCATTTTGGCACCACGTCAGTTTTTTTTATTGTCACATAGACAAGCCGTTTACTATGTCAGCATTAAACTGACTGAGTTATAACCGAAGGTGATGAAAGAGACCCAATTAAAAAAATTTCAAACTATAAAGACCCCAAAAAAGGGAAAAAAAAAAACTATAGGGACCAGATTCAAAATTCATCTAAACTATAGGGACATGCAGTACATTTAAACCTAAAAAATATATTATTGTCATTCTATATTAGATATGGTTATAATTTCTAAATCAAGAAGATCATGACCATGGACAAATGGATTCAAAGGTATTCAAAAACTTTAATAAAAACTCTGCAAAATAAGTGAAATGCCCTAAAAGGTGTCAATTATAAACCACTTTCTGCCAACTACTTCTTCTTTTTAAGTAAACCTCTATCTTTCTTGCAACTTGGATAACTAGCATGCTATGCTAATCAATGAATTTTTGTGAATTTAACAATTGAGAAGCACTTTTTTTTTTTTTGTGGCGGGGGGGGGTGGTTCTAACAGCTAAATAAATGTCAACATGAGCAACTTCATCTCAAGCACATATCAATGGTATTTTCTTTCTTGCTTGCTTGCTGAGAATTAATTACACAGAATTAGAAACATCAATTGGGGAATAGTCAAACACTCAGCTTTCTTCTCACAGAAGGCTTCTAACATTGTCATATTATAGGTTACTGCTTTCAGTTTTACATATTGAAACATTAAACATGAGAAAACCAATTTCAACATAAAAATCGCTTGCACGTGTACATAGAAACAGGCCTCCAATGGCATTCACACAGTTACTTGACCCATCACAAATGGGGGTGAATTCATTCACGAATCTGTACAAATGCTCTTACCTCTAAGTTTATTGGCCACAGCTGCAATCCAGGCTCTGTCTTTAACACTAAATGCATAGCTCATGGTTGAGGCAAGCAGAACAAATCCTTCAGGATTTTCCAATCCAGTAGCACTCTGGATAGGAACTTGTAACACTGGTTGCACCAGGAGAGAGCGAGCCCCTTTAGGTACCAGATCCCGAAATTCAGAATCTGAAATAGTTATTGAACTATCAGATCTTTTGAACATAATCATTCAACCTGCAACAAATTCAACTGCAATCAATTCAATCCTACTCACTAGAGGATTAACACAGTTAACAAATCTTCTTTTAGACCTAGCTAATGTTGTTTTGCAAATTTAAGATTACAAAAACACATCAAGATCCCTCCAATATGCATTCCAAGTCAAATGTTCAGGAAATAATGAATTATGCACATAATAATCAGAAGTATGAAAGATCTGCTATTTCCAGTTCATATTTTTCTAAATAAATCATCAAGTTCCTTTCTTATACTTTTAGTTGGGTCAGTATGTGAGAAGCAAATGGAAGCAGAGGAAAAAGCTGAAGCATACAATGGCACTGAATCCTAGCATAAACATCCTCCACCCAACCATGCAGTAATACAAGCTAGCATCACATCATCACTGTGTGCTCAGAAATGAGGTTGGCTATTCTTTGCTGGTTCGTGAACAAGGATAGGAGGGGATTATTCATGATGCTAATGTTAAAATTCCAATCAGAAATACCTCCACTTAATTCCAAAAGAAAAGTAATACAGAATAAAGAAAAAATTAGTTTCAGACCCAGACAACTAGCTGTACTGGATATCCAGTGTAAACTAAAACAGATTGCTTCAACCACATATTTTACTCTGAAATTTGGGACATCCGTTTTAGCCTTTTAGGCAATCCAACTAAATATGCTGATGATTTTATAGCTCACCACAGACTAGACCAGCAGAATAAGCTCCTTTCATAATTCTACTTCTGTATGAGTAAAACCAAAAGTACCAAAGAGTATCATTACCTGCACCTTGAGGAAAATAAAGAGTGTCCTTCAAATTAAACAAGCCAACATTTTCAATTTTTTTCTCAAACCAACCAAGAATGCTTGCTTCTGATGAATCATCTGGTAGGTTCCAGTAGCCCCTTGCACATAAATCTCCTCGAATTGAAATTAACTGAAAGCATTGAAAACATGCACAAATCAATCATTTATTACTTGATAATATTTCCTTTGGAAAAAGGAGGGTATAATATCAATTTCAGGTTTTCTTCATATTAGACATTATAGTTCATTTCAGTACTAAAAATCTATGTACAATCTTGAACTGTCTGCATCATATACCCTTTCCTTGTTTGCTAGGTCATTTATTAAATTACTAATGATTAATTATGAGCCTTACCGCAGCTACGGCATTTGTATTACGCAGAAGAATGTATGATGTCCAAGCCAGGTCCTCCTTCTGAGTATCCATTAGATTTGATGACATGACAAATATTTGCTCAGTACCTTCAGGCAGAGTTGTTTGTTCCAATGGTTGAGTACCCTGAAGATTTCCCCAGACTTGGTTGAGGAGCAATACTATGCATTCAAATTTCATAAATGGATTGATCATAATTAATTCAAAACAGTAGCTATGACAGAGAAGAAAAAGAAAAGGCATAGTCTGTCGTGTAAAAAATATTACCTTCAGAAATTTACCAAGGTAAGGAAGTGCAACAGAAAATGAAGCCAAGGAAAGGCCCAAAACCTCTGTAGTCTACATAAGAAACAAAAGCTCAGCAAAACTCAACAATAAACAAGAAAAATCTGATTAAAAGAGGTTTGCTTACAAGCTGCGCTGGAGTAATGGTGGTAGAATCGGAACCAACAAAGTGATTCAAAAGTATAAGTGAGCCGAAGCAATAGCCAATCCATCTGGGCAAGTACGATTCATCCAACCCAGGTATCCCTGAAACCAAAACACCACAAATAACAACTATGTACAATCTCACAATTCACAAACGCAAATACACAGAGAGAGAGAAAGCAGCCACACCCAATGTGAAGCGAAGAACAGAGAGATTTAGTTGTTGCTGCTGGGTTGTAGGTTGTGGAGAATCTTCAAGGCGAGAGCGGATAATTGTAAGGAATCTTCTGGTGCTGGTGCTGGTTTTGGCGCGAAACTGGAAAGGGAATTTCACCTGAATCGAAGGATTCAGGGAAAGGATGCTGCTCATTGTTTGGGAAATGAACTTCAACTCTGGAATCTCTATTCCGTAGCTAACTAGCTGTTGGTTTTATTCCGTCAGAGGAAAAAATGGTTATAATTGAATTCTAACGTTTTGTTTTTGGTCTTCGGCCCATCTTGTTTCTAAATTTTGTTCGGCCCATGTTCCAACCAAGCCGACTTCGGCTCAGCATAAAGCCCAACCAGATCGCAGAGTAGAGTCCAACCGATTTTATTTCCATATGACATTTAAAAAAAAACCAATGAATACTATTTCTTTTTGTACATTTTGTAAATATTTTCTTCTTATATTTACACATATGATAAGGTTTGAATTTAATTCAATGTACTTAAACTTGTACCGGACCAACTTAAATTTTTTTATATCTCAGGTTTTTGAAAAAACTTATAAATGGTCAGAGAACAACTTGAAAAATTTAACAATAATTGTTTATTTAATTTTTTCAATTGACTCATTAAAAATATTATAATAACTTTAAAATAACTGTCTCAAATATGAACCGGCAAGATAATTTTTTTGAGAGGTGAAAGGAATAGAAATTAATAAGGTTTTTATTGTTTGCTAATTAAGAATGAACAAGTGTTGGATCAAAAGAGTATATTTGTACCACGACACATGATTCTAATTCTACTCTCATAATCCAACAAATTAATTTATATTATATTATATTTTTTAATTGAGTGATATTGAGCTCATATTAAATTTTGTATAATTTAGAATCATAATTAAAAGTAATAAATAAATTATATTATTTTCTTTGAAAAAGATTCTAAATTATTTATGCCCACTCCAACACACGAGGCCTTGTTTCTTTTGTTCGTGTTAGTCACACGTGGTAATCTGACTGTCTGTCTCTATCCATTAACACCATTTAGTAAAAAACCCCAAAACTAAAACACATGCAATATCACATTATAACAAATATACCCTTTCAACTCGCCAATTAGATCACAAACACGTCAAATACACTTGTACATTAATGCTACCATACCCTTAAAAATGTCCAAAATACCAATAATATCCACGTCAAACGACACGTCTTTCACTTGTACGTAAAAGCAAATCTATATCTTCCCGCACAAGATAATTGCTCGCGGAGAATTACCCAGGTAAAACCCCCCCCCAACTCTATGAGAGGCAAAATGTGGCAGCCAATGAAACAACGCCACGCGCTCTATTAGATCCCCTGGCGGACGCGCGATCTAACACCGACTACGTTCCACTACCGCTTTCGCGACACGTGTCTAATGTTTGACGGGATGGAGCCGGTGATATAGGGCTAGAGACCGGTATAGTAGGTCACTCCCACACTGGCATTCCCGCTAGGTATATAATGGGTCTACTCTATTTCCTTCTCTCTCTTCTCTTTTTTCTCCAGCGATTTCAATTTCCTAATTAAGCTAGGAAAGGCAACGTTTCGCTTTTTCCAGCTCGCGGTTTAGATGTGAGTAGCTTCCTCTGATTCTTAGTATTTGAATTTTTTTTACGTGAACTGCTACATGCTTCATTGCTCTCAATTTTATTCAGTGGTGATCGATCTTTGAAGCTGTGAAAGCTTTTTTTTTTTTCAAATTTAAGAGTGGAAATTTCTGGTATCTTCGTCTTGATCTTCTTTTTTCACTAGCTTTGAGTTATTAAGTCATTCTGGGCTTGCATTTTTTTGGCTTATGAACTGGAAATTTTCTCTTTTTTCCTTATTCGATTCAAGCTGTTTCAGGTTCCATCGCAGTCTTTTTTCTTCTGAACTGTTGTGCTAAAAATTGGGGCCAAATTTGGTTCGCGGTTAAATTTTAGTTAATTTTTACATTTATGAAACTCGATCGCCACTTGGCCTTTTTGAATGTGCATGAAAACTTCGGATTTTGGGCTCTGTGCTAATGCTACTGAAGAGGGTTGTCTAATGGATAAAAATTAGGGTTTTCCGGGTCTGGTTGGTAGATTATTATTTTCCTACCTTAAAAAGGGTAATCTGGTGAGGTTCAATTTGTGGGTCTGTTTCCTTTGTATGTTTTTTTACCAGAGTCTGGGTACTTGTTTTTCTGTTTTAAGTCTTGCTGGTGTCTTCTTGATGCTAATATTTTTCTTTTCTTTGCTTATCCTAGATCTATCTCACGAATTGTCAGAGTTCAGAAGAACATTAAAATTTTGGGCGCATTTGGTTTGCACAGGAGTTTGTAAATTTGTAATAACTTTCTATTAATCGGGTGAAGTTGGAAGTTTAAGTAAAACCAATAATAAAATCAGGGGAACATATATCTCCAATCAATCTGTTATATAGAACTTGTGGACTGTTTCAAGAGCATTTTGTATGGTCTCATGTCTGTATGTTACAGTGTTGAAGAAACATTCTATTTAGTCTAAATACCAGTCAGGCCTGGCTCTGGAGAGCTACTTAGACTCCAGTCACCAAGGGGCGGTGCCCCCCATGGCACCTTCTCGGGTGGCTGGAGTGTTAGCCCAATCATCATCAAGTTCTGGAATATTCTTTCAAGGAGATGGACAGTCACAGAATGTAGTTAACTCTCACTTAAGCTCGTCTTTTGGTAACTCATCTAACTCTATTCCTGGAACTGGGCGCTCAAATCTGGGTCCGGTTTCTGGGGACATGAATAATGCAGTCTTAAACAGTGTGGCAAACTCAGGACCAAGTGTTGGAGCGAGTTCTTTAGTCACAGATGCAAACTCTGCACTTTCAGGAGGCCCTCATTTGCAGAGAAGTGCAAGCATTAATACAGACTCATACTTACGTCTGCCAGCATCACCCATGTCATTCTCATCAAATAATATTAGTATTTCAGGGTCGTCAGTCATGGATGGTTCTTCTGTAGTACAGCAAAACTCTCATCAAGACCAGAATGTTCAACAGTTGCAGCAGAATCAGCAGCAGCCACAGGGTGCTTCAAGTGCTACATCTTTGCCAGCATCACAAAGTGGCCCAGCTCCACTTCCAATGGGTGTACGAGTACCTGGATCTTTCATTCAGGATCCAAATAACATATCCCAGCTGCAGAAGAAACCTCGGCTGGAAATCAAGCAGGAAGATATACTGCAACAGCAGGTATTACAACAGCTTCTTCAGAGACAAGATCCTATGCAGTTCCATAGTCGTAATCCACAATTGCAGGCCTTGCTTCAGCAGCAGAGAATGAGGCAACAGCAGCAACAGCAGCAACAAATTCTTCAATCAATGCCACAGTTACAGCGAGCCCACTTGCAGCAGCAGCAGCAGCAGCAACAACAACAACATGAACAACAACAACAACAACAACAACAAATGCAATTTAGGCAACAATTACAGCAACAAGCAATGCAGCCTGCATCTGCCATTAAGCGTCCATATGAGAGTGGTGGTGTATGTGCCCGTCGGTTGATGCAATATCTATATCATCAAAGGCAGCGACCAGCTGTGAGTTCTGCTGTTTGTTAGTTGCATGTTGAAAATGTCTTTCTGCTCCTTTCAGTTCTTATAGCAGTGGCTTATTTTGTGAAATATATTGGGGATTCATCATTTTCATTTCTCTCTTGAGCTCCTGTTTCAGATGCTTGAACTTCAATGTGGTTATCTCAATGGATGTTTGATGTTTTAAGTACTTTATAACTTTTAGAGTAATTAAAATTCTTATTCCATTTTTTCATTTGTCTCAGGATAACAGTATTGCCTATTGGAGAAAATTTGTGGCTGAATATTACTCTCCTCGTGCAAAGAAACGGTGGTGCTTGTCATTATATGATAATGTGGGGCATCATGCTCTTGGTGTTTTTCCCCAAGCAGCTATGGTCAGTTCTTGCTCCATTATCTGAACCTTCTATTATTGCGTCTGATATAGGATAATTCCTTAATGTTGATGTGCATACATGTATTTAGAGTGCTAATAGGTTGCAGGAGCTAATTATGTCATAATTGTGTCTCATTAGAATGCCTCTTAAACTGATGTATGTCTAAAATAGTTTTGTTCGCTAAGAATATAATTTTATGTCTAAACCATTTGCCCTTTAATATGTTGTTGCTTTTGACATGTATTTCGTCTTACAAGGGTATTTCTTTCTTCAGGATGCATGGCAGTGCGAAATATGTGGTTCTAAATCTGGAAGGGGATTTGGTAAGAAAATTATAATACTGTTCTGTTATCCTGTTGTACTTTGATTTTGAAATTCTTTTGTCTACATAAAAAGTCACGTTTGAATTTTGTGGAGTTGGTTCTGTTGGCATTTCAAAGAAATCAGAACATTAATTGAATATTAAAAGAATAATTGATTTTTATTTTTTTTTTGTGTTTCTTTGCTATTGTATTTTCCAGGAATAATTTAATTTACCAAGCATACAGATGTGCAAAAGTTCTTTTCTAGGATCAAAATAAACTTGTGGACAAATTTTGGATTTGACCAAAATATAAAAGATGTTGGATTTTTCTTTGTCAATGGAAACAGTCATTTGGGGTCAGTCCCAAAACCTGAATTTTGGCTTTTGCCAAATTGTTTAGGTTTCAGGAAATAATTTAGATGATTATCCTTAGAATTTTTTTACAGAATGTTGAAGTAAAGTAATTTATAAATTTAAGAACCCAACTATTGCTCTCCTTATTTTTTTTTTCCCTAAATAAATGGTGATAACCCAGTAGATATTCTCTTTGAATATACCTGTAAGCTAGATTCTTAGCATGCTGTTTCTCTGAAATTTCTTATTATGTTAATTTAAATTGGTTAACAGAGGCAACTTTTGAAGTACTCCCCAGACTCAATGAAATCAAATTTGGCAGTGGAGTGATCGATGAACTTTTGTTTCTGGAATTGCCGCGTGAATTTAGATTTCCTTCTGGAGTAATGTTGTTAGAGTATGCAAAAGCAGTTCAAGAAAGTGTATATGAGCAGCTTCGTGTTGTTCGTGAGGGTCAACTTCGGATCATCTTCACGCAAGACCTGAAGGTCATAAATTGTTACATGTTTAAGTAAAATTCGGTTCTAATTTTTTGTGCATAATGATATGCTAAAATTCTGGTTATGCAGATATTATCTTGGGAATTTTGTGCAAGGCGCCATGAAGAACTTCTTCCTCGACGGTTGGTTGCACCACAGGTATGGTTCTGCATGCTTTAGTAGGTCTTTGCTTCTCTTTGGCAGGATCTATTAGCTTCTGGAGCCTGGATTTTGCAACATAAAAATATTAAGTGAATGGTTAGGAGTGGTATACTTGCTCAAAATTCTGATTTTATACACTTAAATTTTATTCAATGTGTATTTTTAATGAAATATCTTGTATTTTTATATGCATGCTACAATATTTCTCTTCTTTTGTGTTATGTATGTTCTAATGAATACTGCTGAGTTCATTAAGGGGATTAACATGGACAATTGGGTGTGGAAATCCTAAGCAGTAGGGAAGCTTCTTTTCTTGTCTTGCAACTACAAAACAATGATATTGCATTCTTAAATGCATTGTTTTTTGTTGACCTGAGAATATTATTGTTGGGACCAGATTCTAGCATTTTCTAAATTCCTTATAAATTTATAANCCCCCCCCAACCACCACCACCAAAATAAATAAATAAGTTATTATTGACCATAATAGTACTCCTATAATAGTGTTCACTAAATTGGTACGAGGATGAACAGATATTGTTTTCCAATTAGGTCTAATAATTCATATTTTTGTAGGTCAACCAATTGGTTCAGGTAGCACAAAAGTGCCAGAGTACAATTGCTGAAAGTGGATCTGATGGGATTTCTCAGCAGGACTTGCAGACAAACAGCAATATGTGAGTTAATGCATTGCTGTGATTCAACAATTTGATGTATTTAGTAAATCCTTGTTCCTTATGCTCTATGTGATAGGGTTGTAACCTAAGAATGATACCTGTGCCTGTTTATGGCTAGATAGTTGGAGAAATGGAACCACAGGAGAAAAGAAATCAAAGTATACTTAACATAAGTTACTTACCAGAAATAGAAATAAAAGGATCTTAGTGGAGGATAACAATGTTACCTTGTCAAAATCTTAGATTTGATTCTGGTTCTTTGTTGTGTCATGTATAGCATGTGCAGTGCCAGTGATGTTCTAGACATCTGAGATCAAAATCATGCCCATGTTTATTGACGATGAGGCCTTGCAAGAGTATGAGCATCTTGCAGAAGTGTAACTTGGATAATTTCTCAATTCTCTCTTATACCCAAACTTTTTACCATACTTATGTTGGGCATTATTATGAGCTACATGTAATTCAACTTTGTTTACGTAAATCAGCCTGTTACAGTTGCAAGTTAAGCAGATAAGAATAGTTGATCCATTTTTTAACTGTTTTGTTTATTTATACAATCATGTAATTGATTATTTTGGAAGGAGGGTAGTACAAGCTAATAGAACTAAATTGTGACACTGCACCAAAGCTGAAGCTGATCTTCTTCTTCAGGGTATTGACAGCTGGGCGTCAGCTTGCAAAGAGTTTGGAGTTACAGTCTCTAAATGACCTAGGTTTCTCTAAAAGATATGTGAGATGTTTGCAGGTACTCCAAAAAATCTAAATTCAGAGTTTACTGCTCAGTAATAAAAGAGAAAGCTCTTATTTTATATTTAATCAAGTCTCCTTATGGTAGCCTGCTGCAATGGTTTACAGATCTCTGAGGTTGTCAATAGCATGAAAGATCTGATAGATTTCTGCCGGGAGCACAAAATTGGGGCAATTGGTAATTCCTTTATGGTTTCTTTTACCATAGTACATTGTGTTAGAGCTATCAGTGTTATCTTTTTCATGTACTGAGAAGTATAAGTGCATGTTATCTTTTCATATGCTGAACATGGACAATATAACCATATCTTTTCTTCTAATATTGGAGTTTGCTGTTGAAATCCCTTAGATTGTGGTACCATGTAGGGTAGGGCAGAGTTTTGTTAACCTCAGGAGCAATACCTATGAGTCTCAAGCTCTAATATAACATGATATGCAGAAGTTGAATCAAGCTAATGTGGATATTGTACCCTTTCACTATATTCTCTCTGTTACTGCTCAACTTGTGGTGTTTCCCTTCCTTGGGATTTGGGGTACAGGGGAGTGATCGGGGAAGAGGTTTTACAAACATAAACATTCACTTGTTATATGTAACTGGATTAAGTGTTTTCTGTGTAGTCTTTTATTTATCTTCCAATTATTGCTCTGGAAATATTTTTTAGCTATTGTGAAAGTTGTTTCAATTTTTTATGTGGTTTTAGACATCTGTTTCAAATTATCAGTGATCACTCTTGCTCTGTATGTTGATCCAACACTATCTGCAGAGGGCTTGAAAAATTATCCTCGACATGCATCTGCAGCCAAGCTCCAAATGCAAAAAATGCAGGAGATGGAACAGCTAGCAAACGTTCAAGGTCTGCCAACCGACAGGAACACACTTAATAAGCTGATGGCATTGCATCCTGGATTGAACCACCAAATTAACAATAATCATAATATGGTCAATCGTGGTGCTTTAAGTGGATCAGCACAAGCTGCTTTAGCACTGACTAACTACCAGAGTCTTCTTATGAGGCAAAACTCCATGAATTCAAATCCTAACTCGCTTCAGCGAGAAGCATCATCTTCCTTCAATAGTTCCAACCAATCTCAATCTTCAAACTTGCCAGGGGCTGCTGCTTTAATTCCCGGGTCCATGCAGAATTTACCTGCTTCTGGTTTCTCAAGTCCCCATCTACCGCCACAACAGCAACAGCAGCAGCAACAACTACTTCAGCAGCGGTCGTTTGGTGCAAATGGCTTACTGCAACAAAACCACTCTCAGAGCTCCCAACAAAACCATCTTCAACAGCAGATGCTCCAGCAAATGCTGCAGGAGATGTCAAATAGCAGTGGTGGAGTGCAACCCCAATCCCTTGTTGGATCCAATGCAAATGGGAATGTGGGAAAGAATGGATTGGGTTTTGGCGGAAACATTCCACCAGTAACTGGAGGTACTGCCAATGTTTCAGGAAGTAATGGACCTGTTCCTAGCAGGAGCAACAGTTTCAAAGCTGCTTCAAACAGTGATTCTTCTGCAGCTGGTGGCAACAATGGATTCAACCAGAGAACATCTGATATGCCCCAAAATATCCGTTTGCAAGAAGATGTGGTTCAGGATATTGCCCATGATTTCACAGATAATGGTTTCTTTAGCAGTGATCTGGATGATAACATGGGTTATGGCTGGAAGGCATGACTAACATAACATGACCCAGTAATTGGGTTCTCTTGGTTAAGTGTTCAGCATATTATCTTTGTACAGGATATTTCAAAATAGCTGCTGCCTCCTCTTTTTCTTTGTTTTCCCTGCTCATTTTCTTAATGATGGAATTTGTTGTGACATGACGCTCTTGTACTCGAGTAGGTGTTTAGAGATCTTATTTGAGGATTTTGTCTCAGGCCTGGCCTTGCAAGTGTAATCTATTGGACTTTTAAAGAAACAGTTGTCAGTTTCGTATCAATACAAAATTTACATGCTCCATTATCTTTTTCCTTCTGTCAATCTTTTGTGTAACTGGGTAAGTAGAATCCATGTCCTGTTACCTGTTAGCTGTTCTTTTCAGGTTTCTAGCTCTGGTGGTATAAATGGAATTAGTCTCAAGAGTTTTTGGCCGTTTATGAACGGTAACATAAGATTGGATGAGGTCTAATTGTTATTTTAGATTGCACAAGAGAAGTGGCATTTTGATGCCTCAATTTATAAAACCAATATTTATAGCTCCTACCGAAACAAAGAGAATGAACCATTTATAGAACCAATATTTATAAACATAAATTTTCTAGTTGATCAGTTTAAGACTTATGATAAGTAATTATTATTCTCTTCTTGATGGCTGAGGATTTAGAAATAAAACTAGGACATGTAGGGCATAGTCTACTGCAATCTATTCATCCTAATTTTAAAACATTTGTGGAGGATACATAAGACCATACTGATTATGCTTATCGTTTGGCCAAACTCTAAGGTATATACATAAAACTATACTTATAACTCATGTCACAGAAAGAAAGAGGGATGAAATCACACCGCCACCCCTAATACTTATGCGCTGACATGTCTCGCCCTGCACTAATTTGAGAAATTACTAGCCAAATTCTTGAAAAGATGATTAAATACACAAAATGAAAAAAAGAAAAAATCCAGATGACTTGAACATATAATACAGGTGCAAATGTCTTGAGAACTAAGATGAATTCTCTTTGCAAATTTCTCGAGAACCAAGGTGAATTCCATTCATGCTATTCATCATGAACTACATCTGTCCCAGAACCTAGCAGTGCAGCTAAGATCATTTGCTCCCAACGTCTTACGCCCCTCTGCATTATGCCGGAGGTGAACGAACGCAAACGAGAAGGTGTGATTGAGTCTCCACTTGATGATGTAGAAGATGTACAGCAATCTGTCTGAGGGCAGTACTTCAAGGTGCACTTTCCTGATGGATGATGTATTGTAACATCAAAGTCTGGTGAGAGTGGTCGTCCCACAACTTGAACATGGGAGATGCTGCACCATAACAAACCCAATTTATCATGATTTATAAACAGAACAACAAACAGATAACAGGCCCTCCTCATTTACTAATAGGAAATAGAGACAGGTAATTACACTGAAAGAAAATTCGTTTTGAGATGGAAATAACTGATAGTGCCAATGGGCGATAGACATACATACACTAACACCCCACCCCTCAAAGAAAAAAAAAAACTTCTTCTCATAATAAGAAGAATCAGATAAATTATGCATAATTTGGCCAAGCAGTGTGTAAAAGCATCACATACTGATAAAATATCATCTGCTTGGGCATAGCTCAAGTGGTAAGGGTTGTGAGGGCTTAAGATAGAGGTCCTAGGTTTAACCCTTGTAAACACAGACAGAGAGAAAATATCATCTTTTTAATTCAACTATCAAGAATAATTTGCTAGACATTCTGATATTCTTTTACCTAGACTCTTGTCATGGGTCATATCTCATAAAGTACGTTGAAATGTGGAGAGGTGAAATGTGAGATCAGGTTTTCACCTTCGATCAGGTTATTAACTAAGGGTTCCAACATATGAAAGCTAATCAAATCAATTTACTCCGTGTGCATGTGAGATAGAAAGATAAGAGCATTTGAGAAACTAACCATATGTAGAATAATTGGTCCATTTCTTGTTTCTGAACCCGACCCAACAGCTCAACTAGAAGCACTCCTCCAATGCATAGAACAGGTTCAGGTAGCTTGAATTTTTGCAAGCGATTTTCCTGTAATGTCACTATGTCACTAAGCATTTCAAATTACAAACAGGTGTAGAGTACACTTTATTACGAAATGCAATTTCAATCTGAAATGAAGCCTCTAAATTCAAATCCAAGCTATATTCTGTTACTATGAAGTCATTCCCTCCCCAAAAGGATAAAAAAAAAGAAAAAAACAGATTTTTAGAAATTGAGCTTAAGATCTGCTAATTACTGAGGGGGAAATACTGCTATCCAGAAAAGCTACTGCTATCATTAAATTAGATGATAGAGGTTGAGTGGATTGAAGAATACAATTAAACCCAGAATGAGCATTACATAATTAAGTGGATCATACCTAGAAGAAAACCTTAAACAAATCTCAAATTTTATCTTTCGTTGCATAGTTTGATAGGAGTCAGAAAGGATAAGCAAAACCATCCAAATTTGAATTGTGCAACTCACCTGGGCCATTGGAAATTCAGGTGAATTATATGTCCATATGTAATCATTATCCCCCAACTCGTAATTAGCACTAGGGCTATCTGCCACTGCACTCTCTATATCCATTGGGCATCTTGGATGACCCATTCTGAATCGGACAGCCCCAGCTGAATATATTGGGAAGCCATGCTGAAAATATGCTGATATGTAAACATAGATTCTCTGTTAGCTGAGTTGTACAGGACCCAAAATAAATATTTTTCTGTAATCTGTACAACTTAATAATATTCAATTCATTAATACAGTTAACAGGCTAACCTTGGAAGGGCTGGACATGGATCTCGGTAACAACACATATTTTGGCAATCAGCTTATAAACTAATGTCTCAGGAACAGAAGGATCACTTTCCCCTTGACTTGACCAGTATGACGCCCTATATTCAGTTATATCCCTTGGCTCCAATGTATTCTGAATGCTTTCTTCAGGGTAGTTATCAGTGCTGGATGCATTGATGGCTTCTGAAATGCAATCTTTCATCATAAATACAGCAAGACCACGTGCTAGGAATGCATAGACTCTATGGTTTCTCTTAAGGCATTCCAAATCTGTAGAATTGCTGATCGTGTCACTTACTGGTTCTATCATGTTGTCTTCCTCAACAACATGAGCAACACCAGAAAGTTCAGGAAACATTTTCAAGCAAAGCTGCTTGCAAAGGCCATTTTCAATAACTGCAGAATATTAAGAGTACAAATAATACTATTGGATAGTAATTAAGACAAAAACAAGATATATATTAAACCAAGAACACTGAGCTACTCAATATTTCAACCATGGAATATAAACGACATCTTACAGGAAGTTTGGGCATGGACAATATAGCTTTGAAAAACTTCAATTTCCAGAAGCAACAGAAGACCAAAATTTTAACATACATAAAAAAAATTTCAAAGAACGTAAAATCCAAACAGAGGGAGTAATTCAACTTAAGGAGCTTACCAAATCGGTGCCAAGAACTTGAAACGGTAGAAACACGGACAAGGTCACAAGGGTCATCCAAATGGGTGAGAATCTTAGTTGACATGTCAGGTCCGAGCCATTGGATGAAATCCACTTTGTTTTCCACTTCAGACATATTCCCAATTATCAAAGCGAGAAGCCTAAATGTCAACAAGAAACAAATTAAAGATATTCTAGACTTTATTTACCAAAAAGAATATCTTCTAGACTTCGGTAATTGAAAAGAGAAAATATTTGAGCAACTAGCATTCCATTTTAAATCGATAAGACATCAAGGAATGGAAGGAAATTACATACTGATGAGTTGTATCAAAGTTTTGGAAAACATGACTAACAGAGAGCACCAGAGAGAAATCATTTGAACTTATCAAATTGTCTAACTAAAAAATTGGCTAAATTTCCCTATTGCTAATTCATTAAATCTCTTCGGATAAACTA
Source organism: Cercis canadensis (assembly GCA_003255065.1). Lineage (NCBI taxonomy): Eukaryota > Viridiplantae > Streptophyta > Magnoliopsida > Fabales > Fabaceae > Cercis > Cercis canadensis. Next base: position 565,009 of record QAOA01001875.1, on the reverse strand, counting down.
ATCACAGTCTTTAGTGCTTTCCCGCATTTACCAGAGATACGAATTTAAGATGGTAAAAAAAAAGGTCTTTATTCAAGCATTTACGTTAGCGAATGAATAAAGCTGAAGCCAGTTAAGAAAATGATGGAAAAAGCTTTTACAGGGGGAAAAATTTTCATGCAGGCATCAGAAAAAGGGGAGAACGCGCCAAATGCTACAAAATTGCACACATAAACGCAAACATATTTATATAGGCACGAGAGAATGAGAAACGCAATTTAAAGACAGAAAACAAGAGAAAAGGAGGTACCTTTCACTCTTTCAACAAAGGGTGTATGGATCTAGAGAAAAGCAGCGGAAACCCAGCTTGGGGAGAGAGAGAGAGCATGGAAGCTACCGACTGGCATTATGTACGGATGTGCATAGTGAGACAAGGAGAACTTCTAGATGGAGGGGACATATCAATGTACAGGGTTAGATTAGGTGAAGTTCTGTATCATTTTTTTTTTATATATTAATTTTTGGCTAAATTTAATTTATGAGAAAATATATAGAAACCTTTCATTTAAAGGCTTCATGAAGATGCAAAAAGTGCTTAACTTTTTCTCTCCACTTGATTCGTAATGAACTATCTTCTCATAAGATTTTTTTTTTTTTTTTCTAATCAAGGACTTCAATTTTATGTTTAACATAATATAATATAGAGTAAAACCATTTTTTAGTCTTTGAAAAATGTAACTATTGACAAATTCGTCATCTAAAAATTTTCAGTGACAAATTGGTCCTTGAATTATTATTTTATCTGACAAATTAGTCTTATGGTATTTTAATGAAAAAGTTCTAGATCCCTGCAAACTCCTTTCCTAAATTTTTTCATTGATCTTGCCTAGTTATGTTTAAGCCCTACTTTTCTCATTCAAGTCCTCATTTTCTTTTCATTGATTTTGCCTACCGGAGGACTAATTTGTCAGCGAAATAATAATTCAAGGACCAATTTGTTATCGAAAATTTTTGGAGGACGAATTGTCAGTAACTGCATTTTTCAATGATTAAAAAAGGGTTTTACTCTATAATATACTTTTTTCTTTCATTGAGAGTGAAGATAAGAATAGGAGTACATCACACAGATTCAACTCCTAATATTAATACACTAATTTCTATGATTATTTAGTCAAAAGATATATAATATTACGGTGAAGTTGGTAGTTTGCTAGTCAATTCAATTCTTTAACCATGTATAATTTTTTTAATCAAAATATTTATTTTATTTTATAATCCTTTCCATTCCATAACAAAGCGTGACTTTTTCTCAAATTCAAAACTTTCAACATAAACTACTCAAATACTTAATCATTAAAATATTATTTTGATACATAAATACACACAAACACAACTCATAGAAATTTCTTTAAAAAAGTTAAGATTCTAAAATTGAAATCCCAATTTCCTATTCTTACTAGAAAACCTAACTCTATATTTATGACCAAAAAAAACATCCTCTTGGAGAACTTGATGTAAACATTTATGACCATTATATTAAGATCATGCATCCATTAAAAAAAAAAAAAATCAAACTATNTCATGCATCCATTAAAAAAAAAAAAAAAATCAAACTATCTTGTATAACTGCTGCACCAGTTAGCACTTTACAGTATTTCTAAATTTTATACCTCCTATACATATGAAGTTCCAAAAAGAACACTCAAAAGTTTCAAACCCACATTAAAAAAAGGGCACTCAGATCCACAGTACTTTCTACAAATGCAAATACTTTGAACAATTTTTTCTAAGAATAAAAAAGATGACCTATAATCAACTGCCTAATATATGGGTAGCTATATTTGCTTCAATCTTTCTCTGAACTCACTAGGGCATATCACCGCACAATCTATGCAGAGACCACCTTTGGTATGTGTACAATCGATTTGGGCCAATGAAAACTTGATCTTTATGGGCCTATTGGGGTTTTCTATCACAAAATCTCCAACATGGTAGTAGGCCCATTTTCCAGGCCCATTTAAATAACACTCTGAATGTGCATGCTGGCCGTCGGATGTTGATAGCTGAAATCGGATGGGCTTGATGTCCCAGCCATGTACTTGATCAACATTACACACGCGCCGGCCCAATCTTTTTGAGGTTTTGCCCAATTGAAGTCTGAAAAATAAGCTATAACTCCCTTTTGGGAATTCAAACTCTACCTCTCCTAGCACTTCAACCCACCACATTTGTTGAAGATATGCAATGCTTTGGAACCTGCACATTGTAAAAGAATTTGTTAATTAGATGAAATCTTATTCCTTCTTTTTCCCCTTTTCTAAGGAAATGAAAAAGAAAGAGAGAGAAGATATAATTTTTTTTTTTCTTTTTACAAAGTAGTCTAATGCATGAGAAAAAGGAGAGGACAATACATAACACTAACCCTGTGATTTATATGACCAAAAGAAGTGCTGCTAGATCCACAAATTATTGGCAGAGAATATATAATTTTTATTTGTTAGCCTATTGAAATTTTCTAACAGACATTATTTAGCAAAATAAAAAAATTATTATTTTTTTCATTTATTGAAAGCTCCACATTATAAGAATCAATTTACTAATCTTACTCCATCTTATTTTAATGCCATTTGAACTAAGAACTTTCAAGATGAATTAGTCATTGATCGACCATTGGAAACTAGGTTCCATTTGTAAAAAGTGTTCTGTTTAATTGCTTTGTTAATTTCTTCAGTTTTCCTAGGACCCAAGCAGAATTATTCAAATAATATTTGATCATAAAGAAACCTAAACTGTTATGTAAAATTCATGAAATTAGAGTGAATCTCTAATCAACAAGAAAGACTACCTTTTGGTTGATTAGATATTAAGGATCTTTATAAGATCATTTTAGAATGTGGTGACAAGCTAAGCACAAAAGAAAGAGAATACCCTTTAGCTTTTATTATTCGGAAAGTTATATCTTTTAGAAACAAATCGCATAGATTCCAGTAAAAACCAATAATAAACTTGTTAAGGTCAGCATATTATAACTTTAAGAGATTCTTATCCTATACCAAGTAAAAGGCACCCATGATGATCATAAAAGCATGCTCCCAATATTATATTATGGCAGAAGCATTTAACCATTTACTAGAATCTAGAAAATGGGTCATCAAAGATGCTTTTGTTCTAAGAAATGTAACTATTAAACACACAAATAGGATAATCTTCTCTGTTTTGACTATAATCGATGGAAAGAAAATGTATTACATATAATTAATTAGGCTCACTTTTCCTGAAATACTAGTCCTTTTCAGCTATTGTAACATATTCAAAGTGCAAATTGCTTGCACTCTTTACCTTTTTTTTCATTTCTGACTCTCAGAAAGGACTTGTCCATCAAAGCAAACTATGGCATTGCCAACAGCAAATGTCATTTTATAATTAATGAAATAATTGTCCACTTGTAAGGAACTTTCTATCTTAAAACATTAGGGAACAGCTAAGGTTATTCTATATTCTAAGCTTCCATCGCAATTAATTTCTTAAAAATATCAAACTATTGTATCCAAGTCAAGTACTAATAATGGAAGTTTTGGATAGAGATAAGCAAGAGGTGTGCCTTTCTAAATTGTTCAACTAAACAAGCATTCGCCTCTATTCAAGCTCTCCTATAAATTTTATAAAATTAATAAGATCAATGTTAATTTCCATCGATAAAATATTATTTTTTTCTTTTTTAGAAGATGCTGCAAGTTTTAGTTAATAGTGGGAAATTATTAATTAAATCTTTTATTGAGATTTGGGTGACATTATGAGGCTAAGCGAATATCCATAAAACCTGTCCACCTAATTTAGATCTTGAATTTGAAGTAGTTAATTAGAACATAGAATTTAATTATAGAGTGCAATATTGGAGACATAAAATAAACCAATTTGCTATGGGATCATCCGTTGATCATATGCAAATTCATAAATTCTTCTACTTATTTTATAAAAATAAAAACGATTTATCAAAATATGATTATAATTAAGAAAAGATCTTTATAGAAACATTTTCTCAATAAGTGATACTTTCTCCCTTTGATTTGTTAAAAGAATGACTTTTCTTTCCCCTTCTTATATAACGACCCTTAATTATATAAGATGAAAAACTTGATTACGAAACTGTCTTTTTATTGACTTTGATACTCAATAAATAAGAAAATACTCTATTTTCATAAACAATTAAATAAAAAGACAATGATCTGTTTTCTACATCATCAACATCAAGTACAAAAAAAAAAAACTATTCATCTCTTACCTGGATTCCTCGGTTGGGATATAGTTCCAGTATCTTCTATCATCTATTCCTGTAATCTTCAAGGACTTGGATGAGATGAACAAAAAAGATTGCCCACTACATTTATCCAACCAAACTTCCTACAATCACCCAAGAAAAGGAAAAGGAAAATTAAAATTCATAAGAGAGAAAGAAAAGAGAAGGAAAAGAGAACATAAGATGGAACAACTTACTTTGGTACCGCAATCGAATTGATTGGGTCGACATAGTTTTACATAAATCTGTTTCTTTGTCAAGTTATGGAGATTTTGTTCAGAAAGAACTTTGTTGACGAGAAACTTATAGCTTGAGGGTAACTTTGATTCCCATACAAAATCAGCAGAAGAAGCTCTGTAAAAAGCCCTGTTCACTCTGGCCAATCTGCAAATATCTGGTGGGTCAAAATTCATGAGCAGGGAAGATATGCAGCTTTCGGGAATATCACCAAGACCAGGAATGGATCCCCCATCATTATAATTTTCTGCTGCACTTGAAGAAATAGCAGCACCCATAAAGAAAAAACAGGGAAAAATTATGTTGAAGAAATGGAATTGCAGGTTTATGGTGAAGACTAAAGGGGATGGTTCAAAGGTAAAGAAGGAGATAAAATATGTGGCAGACAGAAGGAGAAGGAGAATCCATTTTCTTCGAGTCTGCGGATTATGGAGGCAATAGCCCTTGGCTTTTGGCTTTTAAGAGAGAGGTGGCAAGTGCGAGGTAAAGGTGCAAAGTGAAATTCTAGACTCCATTCTTCCAAGTTCCAACAAAGAAAAGAATTTCTAACTGAAGGGGACGTTTACATGAGTGTGCATGGAATAATAGGTGTACGCGGGGAATAATTAAAAGTAATCCGCCTTATATTGATAAAATTCACAAAATCTAAACTCAATTAGACTCGTTAATTTTTTATTATATAGTCTAAATTACTAATATAAATTGCATTTATACCTACAAATAACTTGAAAATTATTTTAAAAAATCTTAAAATTGAATAGAGAGGTTTGGTTTGCAGAGTAAATTTTACTCTTCAGATTCAAATAAATGCATTAAAAAGAATAAATAAAACAAATTGATAAGAAATTTGAATATGATATGATATATATATATATATATATATATATATTTAAAACAAGTTGTTCCATTTTTAAAATCTGAATAGAAATCTGGAAGGAAAGAAAATATGCGTTATGAGAGAAGGAAGCGTTAGAGGCTTGTTTCCCGGGGCAGTATCAATGTGACAAGCTGAGATTGAGATTGACCAATACAACATGGAAAATACCCCTGTATACAAGTTACAACAACGATTACCATTTTAATACTCTTTAAAAAAAAAAAAATTCAAAGTTCAAATCTTCGGTAATCAAATATTTTATTTTATGTATTATGATTTTTTTTTAAATAATATATGGTGGTGTAAAAATTGTTTAACACTAAATTTAACACTAATATATGGCTTAAGTATTGAAAGTAGTTGGGGGGATTCAAATCACGCAGCAAAACAAGGGAAACAAACGGTATTGGGTTCACACCAGAAAATTTAAAAGTGCACATCACAGGGCCACCACTAATATTTTACTCATCACGTGCCCTCCATATTCACCTATGTTTACTATCATTTTCTATAATTAATTATAAGTTGCTGTTCCTTAAAGCCAAATTTATACAGACTTTTTCTAAGGTAGGTTTTATGTTTAAATGTAGCATTTCTTTAACAAATTTTATTTATACATACATATATTAAATGATAGACTAAATGTATTAATTTTTAATGGATCTATATTTAAACAAGAAACTTCCATAAAAAATAGGGAACCACTATTTTCACACCCTAGTTTATTAATATCACACTTTCTTAAATTTTTAAATATAATATAGATTAAATTACATTCATTTAAAAATAATTTTTTTAAAAAAATTGACTAATCATATATTCTCTTTCTAATTAAAAAATAGAGCAACAACTAATAAAAATTAGAAAGAATATTATGATTAGTTAAAATTTAAAAACTTTTTATTTTCAAATGAGAGTAATTTCGTCTATATTATATTTTGACATTAAAGAGTGTGTGTCATTAACAAACTAAGGTGTGAAAATAATAGTTCAAAAAAAAAAAAACTATAGGTTTAACTATTAAGATATCTTCTTAAAAACATCAAATTATCTTTCTTTTTTCTTACATAAACATCTAAATTTCCTTAAGATATTTACTCAATTTGCTTTTATATCTATTATGTGGAGAAAATAATTAACTTTTACACATATTATTTATACATTAGCTATTCTCATATATTATGACATACTACATAAATATAAAAATATATAAAAAAAATTCCTTAAATAAATAGATAAATAAAGTAACTTTTATTTCCTCTGTTTAAACGTTAGAAAAACAATATCTAGAAAGGGGAGGGGGAAAGTAGGTTATAGGGTCATATAGAAAAATATGTTAATTGTTATTTCTCTTGATTTCTTCATTGATCTTATCCTTAAAACAAAAATGCGGACAAATAAAAAACAAGTAAATCAATCTCTCTAATAATTCATTTTCTTTGTCCTCCTTCGTCTAGAGATAATTTTTGAAACGGCATTACTTGCTATATTTGTAGCTAGATTTGTGGCCATGATAATGATAAAAACATTTATGGAATATATATAGAGGAAAGCAAAGGTCGTTTTTAGCCTTGATAACACATTAGTTGTTTGAACGTGCACAAACAATCTTATTTTATATTATATATTATATTTGAAAAGAACTGGTTGGTCCCTACTCCCTAGGGTTGGGGCTTTTGCCCTCCTATTATTCTTCCTAATCATAGAGAAATAAGTTTAAGCCACAAATTAAAAATGTTTCTTTAATTAAATCATAAAATAATAAGTCGGTTTGGAATTATTAAGGGTATCATAAAGTTTCTCTTCTTTTAAAAAGTAAGATTATTATTGCATCCACTAATCCTCATCAGCTAGAGTGCTGAATAGGCATCCGATTGGACCATTCAGGATAGAGTTCGAGTTACCAAGTCATAAAAGCAAAGCTGATTAGGCCCAAAACCTAATCATTTTAAATGTGTTTTCATTGCCCTCATCAGACTACCATTCACAAAAGAGAAATATTTGCATACTAGATTTTGTCTTTAAGAGCGGGCTTTATGGGATTTATATTTTGTCAAAAAGTATAAAATACTATGACAACAAATGTTATATATATATATAGTTTGGATATTAGCTATGTTCACATTATTTTATATTATACAATTAGTATACTTTAAATTTAATTGAATTAACTTAAATTTTTTTTATATAAGGCTTAGATTTTGTCAATTATGATAATATGCAATGATATGTACCTAATTAATGTACAAGTTCAAGTAATTAACACTATATATTCTAAAGAAGAAGCTAAAAGAGAAATGGCTAATGACTCTTCCGATGCATCCATTATTTTACCTTTCAAGAGGTAAAGACCAAATAGAAAAATTAAAAAGACATTACGATTTTTGTTCTTAAAATTATTGTAGAAATTTTTTACGAAATTCCCAAGTTTATCCTTTCTCTGCTTTTATCAGTTTCAAAATTAGAAACTTTTTCAATATACTTTTTATTAGAAGCAGATCTTAAGACGTGAAGTTCTTAGACTTTTGTGATCATTATTGGTTTTATTTACATGTTTTACTTTCAAAAATAAATATAGATATCCAACCTTTGAAAAAACATTCTAAGAAGTGAATATTTGTCAAGAAGGCTTAAATTGTTAAATGAAAGTCCAACTTAAATGATGGCTGAAGTTATTATAACTTTGTTAAAGTTGAATCTATTAACTTAGATCATGGATGATGGCTCAAGTATATATAATCCACTCCATGACTCCACCTCTCCTCTAGAAAACTCTAAAATATGATGTTGATAACAAATTAAGAGTTGAAAATGAAAGCCAAACAAAGAAGTTGATCGTGAAAATAGCTGGCAAATCGAGAATCACATGGTTAGTTTCTAAAAATGTTACCAACTATGAGTTAATTTACGTAAGCATTACTAAAATGTTCCTCATTTAGAATCACATTTCTAAATAGCTTTTTTATTATAATGCACTAAAAGTTAAATCAACTTCAAATTAAAGTGATCATAAGACAGCAAAGTCATTCGTTCACGGGTAAACAACAAACATAACTAAGGCATCAGTGGACCAATGTCATTCATTAACTTATTGACAAGGCTAGAAAAAGTCATGCTGCTTAAAAGTCTCGTTTTTTTTTTTTTGGTCATGCAAAAATCTTGATTAGGGCACAGTACCAAAATTACCCTTTATAATAGAGGTGGTCCAGCTAAGTTTTCATTTATTTATTTATTTTTGGCTACTAGAGTTGGATATTTGTTGATTCTAATTTTTCACTTAAAATTAACCATATATTCAAGTTAATTTTTTTTATTTAAAAAAAATGCTAAAATGACTCTCTAAAAGTTTGACTTAATTATTGGAGGTTCTATGTTGAAACTTCATCTCCAACAATGCACAACGCTAGATCCTTTTCTCCCCCTAAAGCAAAAAAATCTTACTCATGAAAAATTTCATATGAACTTTACCTTGTTAATCATCTTTCTGGTTCTGCCACTAGAGCTAAGGATAATGTTTTATGTGCAAGTACTCAATGGAAGATCCTGAATCCAAAATTTGACATGAAAAACATACAAACTAAAATGACCCTTTATAATAGCTAGTGGTGGATATTTAATGATTTTGATTTTCTTACAAAATTCATGCTGACAAATAACAATAGAATTGTCATTTGAGATATTTTAACCTAGTCATACAACTAATATCTTCTCACTACCTAAGACTTGAAACACGAGTTTTGACACTAACATAAAAAAATGGTCCTTAAGCCAAAAGTCTCTATTGTTGCTTTAATGAGTCTTTTTATTGCCACTAATAAGAAGATAATGAAAGGAAAAGTGGGAATCTTTTGAACTTTTAATTGCGAGGAAAGAAGGCCATGTCCAATTCCAAAGAAACATTTTCAATAACCAAGTGCGCAGGACCATATATAGATGGACTCTATATTTGGAACCAGCATATATACATGAACAAAGTGAACATATGGCCAATTACTCAACTAGTGCTTGTAGCCTGTGAAATCTGATGTCACATGAACTTAGCAAATTGAGAAGGCAATGTCTTCATCGTTATGAAAATTGAAAAACTAACAATGACACTAATTAATGTCCTCTTCAGTGTGGAAAATTTTACTGTTGGAAGTTTTATAAAGTGTCAGGGTTTAGCACACAGGAATTTCTATCTCTAATAAGAGTACAGTAAATTAAGGAGTATTTTATACGGAGAAATTATGATAGAAAATTACTCTTTTACTTATCAAAATATTAAGGTTAATCCACTCAGTGCCAATGCCTTTTTCAACCTCAAAAAGGAACTGTGTCAGGGATTCCTTAACAATTTAATGTATGCATTATTAATAGTAAATTTCTGGAGAAAAATGTCATGATTTCAAGTGCTCAGTTTATTTTAGTGTTAGCCAAAGTGTATAGGCCTTGTATATATCAATTAACTTTACATTACAGTCACATGCTTCTGGAGTGTTTATCACTGTTGACGTCTCACTGTTTTGTTGGATTTGTTTCTAGAACGCCTCCTTGCTCGACAATCATAAAGACAAGAGAACAATGATTTCTGGTTAACAATGATTTTTTCATTTTAAAAAGAAGCATTCTATTCTTATTTTTCTAGTCCATGCTGTTTTCGAACATGCAGAAAATAGTTGCATACCTGGTTTTTCTGAATTTGTTCACCAAAAATTTTGTCATAAAGTGCGATGGTTACAGCATCATGTTTCTGTGGTTGGTGGGAAGTGGGAACAAGAGTACTGTTGGATTTCTGTCAGCTGTTTCACTTAGTCAAAAATTGACAACACAATTATTCATATATGCTTTATGTTTTTGACTCATTTAAAACAAAGTCATGTATAAAACTTGTGACTTGATAACAAAGGGATAATAATCTAACACTAATTAAGCACGTGCCAAAATCATAATTTTCTAGTCTCTCATTCTTTTTGATCTGGCATTTGTCTACTTCTCCTTGTAATTTAGTCAATACAACAAAATACCTCAATCTCTTTAAAATTCAATATCAGAGAGCATCTTTTACAACATGCAAGACTGAGACTTGCTTCCCAAATGGTATATGTCTATTTAAATTTTCATGTCTATTATTGCTTATGCTATATTTCTAAATTTTCTCTTTTAACAGCTCAAATTCTAAGGATAACTGGTCCCTCAATTTGATAATTAATAGAGTTTCTACCACCACATACAGAATTGGTGATTAGGATTTAGAAGTTCTTTTTTTTTTTTTGGCTGCAATTAATCAGGAGTTCAATCCTTATCGTTTTCATTCTCATATTCTCTTTGTATTTACATAAAATCAAATGAGGTAATGATATTGGAACCAGGATTTCTTCTGTTTTAAGCATTTGGACTTTGATTCGGAAAAGTTGGAAGTGTACAGTGTACCCGAGTTAAACATTTCATCTGCCTTGGTTTTGTGTCACAATGTTTTTGAATCTACCCTCTTTTGCTGATGATCAACTAGCCTAGTACATAGAATGCAATCTAATAGCTGAGATGTCAGCTATTTAGCAGGCAGGTCTGTAGCTTACCATGTGATGTAAACAAGAATGGATTTCTCATTGTTCTTAAAAAAAAAGAGGCATGCGCGAGTGGTGAGAGCACCCTTAACATTTGTAGTTGATCTAGTGTACGAGTTAATATAATCGGCTTTGCCATTAGACGAGAAAAATGTAAAACTACAACCAAATCAAACTGATTGGACAAGCCATTATCTAGAACCATCATTCATTGTTTTCATTTATAGCCCAAAGTGGGTAAAAACATAGTACTGAGGTATATAGACAGATGACGACAGAAATGATATTGAAGTTGACATAAGTAACAGAGATATGAACAGCCAAAGACTAATACAATACCGAGCAAAGCATGAAAGTCAGACAAAANAACCAAATCAAACTGATTGGACAAGCCATTATCTAGAACCATCATTCATTGTTTTCATTTATAGCCCAAAGTGGGTAAAAACATAGTACTGAGGTATATAGACAGATGACGACAGAAATGATATTGAAGTTGACATAAGTAACAGGGATATAAACAGCCAAAGACTAATACAATACCGAGCAAAGCATGAAAGTCAGACAAAACAAGGTAATGCTATGAGGAGTTTTTTTTTTCATTTTCTTTTTCTTTTTCCTCCTCCTCGCTCAGCCTGCTTTGCTCCTTCCCACACCTCAAAACTTCCATCTCAAGTAAGTTCAAGCCAATCAATCACCACCCACTTGCCTCTTCCATGAGTCTTCCACGATCAGTTCATCAACTCCCCAGTCTTCATAGCTGGACAATTATGCCAAGACTATTAACATGACTATAACGTAAAGGAAAAGATTCACCCTTAACACCAAAAAGAAAAACCAACAACCAACTTATATAATGCAAAGTACCTTCCATCAGGCAAGTAGCGACGGATGGTAAAGGGTATTTTCCGCTCTCGAAGCTCCTTCATAGCAATCTAAACAGTTGACACAACAAGAGATCAGATACTTAAGTACCAAATAAAAAAAATGACTCAGCTAGCATTTGAAATGAATACAGGGCTATTGCATATCACACAACTAACATAAATAAAATTTTGGAATAGAGGAATCACAGAGAAATAAATTCCACAAAAAATTCTCACAGACTTCTACAATTTAGAAACTATTACTAGATCAATTTTGCATTCCTAACATAGAAAACTCTCTACCAAACCACAGCACTTAATGTGCTCATCTGAGAGATTTAATTCCTTATTCTACAGTTAATCAGATTCAACCTTGAATAAAAAACATACTAATGTACTTTAGGGATACAAGAGCTCATAGAACTAATTGTTTGAGCTCAATCAACATGATAACTTTATCTTACACAGCAAACAGGTTTCATGGAACATGAGAGCAATAAAAAAGCATGTAATTGCCATAGTGAATTATAAACTACATTTTTTGTTTTAAACGTCCGAAGTCCACAGCTTTTCATATAGGAAAAAAAAGGGGGAGGTGACTTCTCTGTACATTAAAAATGCATAAGCAAAAGATGATTATTAGTCCTAAAGTAAAGATAATCTGGTGTCAAATGTGAAGTGATCTTCTCGAATTACAATTCTATATTAATCAAAAGACAGCATGAGGAGAAAGGAAGGAATTCCATATGAACAGAACATGCTGAGCATATATCCAATACAATTTGATGCAAATTATAAATCAGGTGACTTGTACTAGGAATGTATTACATACATAATCCCAGATCCATAGTATGCATATCTAAGTGTAGAATAAAAGTGTAAGTATGTACTCCATACAGTTGAGGAAATAAATAAAGTGGTCAAAGTCAAGCAGGTCTTTATAAGATGTCAACAACGGAACCATGAAACTTCATTGAATATATTCAAGGACAGGCTACTATCCTACATTTGGCATGAAGGGCACATGATCACAATGACATATGGTTCATAATTCAATATTGGCATTCCAAGTTTCAGAGGAGAAAGGTTCTAATTCCTTGAGATTTATTACCTCAAGTGGGTCTGTCTCCCCCTCCAACTCAACCATGACAGGTGCATTCATGCTGCTCAGCCAAGAGAAAACTTGTTACGGTATCACACTGAATCGACCAACAAAACTGTAGGTTCACAAAGTTCAGAAAAACAAACAACAGAAAAAAAACCTGATTTGAAGAGCACGAGTACCCAAAATCCGGGCACGCTCATATTTCGTCATATACTTTGATGTCTTGCGTGGCCGCTCTACTGGTACTTGTTCTCCCTTATCCTCAGTATCAATAGGGTCTACAGGAACATCTTCATTGTTATTGTTCTCCAAATCCTCTTCTGCACCTTCCTGTCCATTGATCCAACACCAGCAAATCAATTACTTCATCCAATAGAAGGTTATACAAGATCTTTGTAAAACGTTATGAGAGAAACAATTCCCTACTTCAATCTCAGGCTCTGGTGGCTCATCTTCATACCTGCACCAACATTCATTTTTTGCATGAGACATCGAAAATATGAACAAACATAAAAACAAAACGGAGCTCCAAAACTTGCAGTTGCACAAGAATTATGTTAATTTATATGGGACATCACCCAGGGAAAAGTTAAATTTGAAAAATAAAGGCACTTGCCAATCCCACAACATAGTCCCATATAGTAATTGCAGTATATCTTAATGGTATGATACTGTACACCAAAATCATAACATGTGTAAAACTAGATTTAAACAAACAGTGAACCAAAACACATCCCAAACAACCTGATAACCCAAACTAAAAAGAAAAAAAAAGTTGTAAAAGTAAGATATACACGTAATTAATATATTTATTTTTATCAAATTGATTATGCAAACGCAATGACAGAAAAATTGAAACTTCATCTCAGAGACTAATAGCAAAATGAACTCATATAGAACCATTTGATTGGACAAAAGCAGATAATAATAATCATTAGAAAAATGAATAATAAGGACCGGATTGCTCTATCCCATTCATTAAAAAACCAGCAAAGAAAGCTCAATGACTATAAGGGTCATATACTTATTGGTGTCCGCGGAACCCCAGCAAAAAAAAAAAAAAACTTCTTCCTTTTGTTCGAATTTTCAAAAATAGAATAAAACAAAAGCTGATATTAAAACATGGCTAAACCAGAAGTTTTCATCTTTCACTGAGTAAAGAAAAAAAAAACAAAAATGGCATATCAGGAATAAGTAGCTAAGCAAAATTTTCAGAGACGCAAATCGAATTGGGGAAGAACACTAATTTTCCAGAGGTTTCTGTGCGTGGAGCTAATTGAGAGAGAGAGAGAGAGAAAACCGACATGTCAATCTCATTGTAGTCCTCGTCCGCCATAGTAATTCGCCGATAAAACGTTCCCCTTTCCCGCTGGTGTGTGCCCTAAACCCTCAGAGAGAGAACGTGTTCGCGGACCAGAATACTCTTAAAGCCTAGTTATATATACTACCGACAGATACTAAAAATATCAATAAACCCCCTAGAAGTTTCCAATATTTTTCTCTCTCCCCCTTTCTTTTTGTCAATATAAAAGAGATTTTAAGTTACTTAAGTTATGTGGGAGAAGTAAAAACAAAAAATATATTTGATTGAAATTTTGGTGCGAAATAAATTTTTATTTTTGATATCATTATCAAGATATTAAAAAATTGAGTTACTCATTATAAGTCATATCTTTAAATTGTTGATAAAATTTGAGTTTAATAGAATTAAAAAAATTACTAATATTTTAATATGTTTTTTTAAAATTTTTATAATGATACCAAAATAAAAAATTTATTATGCTCTAAATTTTCAGTAGAAAGATTTTTCTATTTTTACCATTTAAGATATCAAAGATAGCATAGTATCTCTCAATATAAAATATAACTTTTCTTTTTTTTTTGAAGAAAAGAAAAAGGAGTTTCATGTTGGCTTCATTGATCCCGTTTACTTAAATCTAAATTAGCATGGTGTTGTAACAATAGGCATGCCAACTCTGAGTCATGAGTCTCATATAGAGGATGACTAACATTTACAACCGATCTTCTTCCAAAGAATCAAGGAAAGTACATTTAAGAGGTCTTGAGTCTTGAGCATGGGACACCAACAATTTTTTTAATCACTAAATCAACCCCAAATATCAGTTTGATAGTTATGTGTGTTGCTCACTTTTGAGGACTTAAAGTGATTTGTGGACTAAAAAGACCTTCTACTTTCAAAAGAAGTTGAGTTGTGACTTTCATTTTCTTGGTTCCTTTTGGGCTAATGTTGTGAATTGTGAGTTGGTTGTGGATACGAGCTTACCAAGACCAGACTCCTTTTCGGGCCCATTTAGCTTACTCAATATGGACCCCAAAGAAGTGAAAAATTGCTCTTATTTTGTGGGAAATGCTATGGTACACCATGACCATGGTAAATTGATTACCCAGGCCCATTGGCCCATTGTATTTGTAACTGTGTCACTGTCTGTCATGTTACTTTTTGTAGAAATATACTTAAATGCACTTCACCATATTTACTAAAAAAATATACTTTTCAAAATTATTTATGTATTAGGGTTGTTTTCAGACAAATAATCAAAATGGTACTACTTTGAATAAAAAATTAAAGAAAAAAATAATAAAACTAGTCTTGTTATTTAGTAGACAACGAGATTCTAAAGGTTCCACTATTTATAAAATAGAGCGATCAGACATGAGTTTTCTTGCAATGAAGTTTCACTATTTGGTAAACACCGAGTCTTTTGAAATCCCGTTATTTCCAAATAGTGAGATTGCTGCCAAGGGAGAAATCAGCCAACAGAGAGAGAAACAATACAGAATAAGAGGAACCAGAGAAAAAAGTATTGAGAAACAAAAGAGAGAGAGAAAAAGACACAAAGAAAGAAGGGCGGAAAATTTTTTTATGCCCTGCCTTCAGATCGTAATGGTCTCGCTGATTGCGAGATGATGGGATTTTTTTGTTCTTATGTATTATTATATTTTAATTAAAATAGTCTCATTTAAATAAATAATTTAAAAAATAATATTATTTTGATCAATTAACCTAAGGAAAAGCACTTCACATACTTAAATGGTGCCTTCACTAGCTATATATGATGAATACAATGGGAATCACAGAGGAGAAGCAGCTCTTGTTCCTTTTCCTTTCTCTGATACCTTTGTTCTTGTACCTCTTGCTCAAGCACAATTTCTCCAAAAAACATCCTCTTCCACCAGGACCTTTTCCATGGCCTCTAATAGGAAGTATCCCCCAAATGGGAGATGAAAGACAACCCCATTATGCCATTTTTGCTGGCCTAGCCACAGTCTATGGTCCCCTTAATTATGTCTCTGAGGCTTGGCTCCCAAACTATTGCAATTGGTCTGAGAACCCATGATAGATCACTGTCTGGAAGGTATGTCAACAAGTCACTCCACTCTTGTACCCTACGAGCTATTTGCAAAAGCGAGTCTTGGATGTAAACAAGGGTCAAGTGGTGGATCTTGGAAGTCTTATATATATATGCTACTGTGACTAATATGTTGAGCAATGCTCTCTCTCTCTCTCTCTCTCTCTCTCTCTCACATTGGGATATTCTACTCTTCTCAATTCTCATATGTGATTCAATAATGGGTGTAAATCTTTGTACTATTTTATTTTATTTTAATTTTTTTTAAAAAAAAACTATACTATAACTATCTAAGGTTCAGGTCAGTTGCATTTTATAATTTTAAAACTTTCACTCTATCTAAGGATGTTTCTTATTACTTACCTCCTATGAAGCTCAAACATTTTAAGTAAGTAGGGGTGTTAGTGCAAAAAAAAAATGAAAGAGAATAAAAAAATCTGAATGGAAGACATGGGAGCCACTATAAAGTATGTTGACTATTATTAATCTATCATCTATGATTAAATTATATAACCTTCAACTGGCAATAAAAAAAAATAGAAAATTATTTAACCATTTTATTCTTCAAAAACTCAGGCTTCGTATCAATATTGAACTAACAAAAAAGTTCAATATTATTTACTAGTTAGGCAATGATTTTGACTTGGTCCTTCCCAGAAGGATATATATATATATAGTGATCATGAATATGGACTATATATGCATGGATTGGATATATTCCTTCCCCTTTCTTTGTCTTTTCCAAGGATGAGACTCTGTTACGGCGTAGGACATATATTAATATTATGGTCAACCACATTGAAAAGCATAGCTTCCCCTTTTTGCACTGCTAACCACTGAAAGCATCTAGTTGAATTTTCATGCAGTTTGTCGTGTTCTATAAACTGGGTTTCTTTCTGAAAAATAAAATGAACCTTGTGATTTGGAACCTTCAAACACTCTAAAATGACAATATTATTGTAACTTGACTTTTTATATTTAACCATTTATAACCATCCATGACTTGAACTCATTATGATCTTACAAGTCAACTTTAGGGCTTCTGATGATTGTACTTGATGTCAACTGTTATCAATTTTTTAATTATTGGAAATAAATTATATATAAGCAAATGTCATAATATTAATGAGATAATGGAGAAAAAAAGGAAGTGTGAATCCACAAGAAAATAAAAGGAATGAAAAGGGATAAGATTAACATGTGATTAAGATTGGTGGTAATTTTTTGGATAGGCTTCTATTTTCTTTTACATCAAATATGTCACCGGTCTCCTGCTTAGTAATATTAAAATAGCCTATCCTTATTACTATTGTTATTACCAAAAAAAAAAAAAAAGTGGTTAAGCTAGCATAGAATAAACAATTAATAGCACGTCCAAGCAACCCCATTAAAAGGTAGGGTTGTTAAACTCATTCCAATGAAGCTATTGCTTTTTAAAGTCTCTCATTGACATTCTCGTTCCAGCTTCTATTATTGAGCACAAGGTCACTACCAAATAACAAAAATTGCAAGATCCAAGTATATTTAGCAGGGGCCTCACTTTTGTGCAAAAGAGAACAAAAGTGACTTCTCCACATAAAAAACAACTTCAATTTTGGTGGAACTCTCAATTTCCACATACTCCTTTGTAAGGTAAACTTGGAATTAATTATGATTAAGAAGCTTAAGTGCCACATCATACCTAGGACTAACCCGATGCATCCCATGCTTATTCAATGACCAAATCAATTTCTGATCTCCTCTGCTTATGTTTACTACTAGAATGATGTTTGCGATCGGTTCAGAGAATAATGGTCGTTGTAATAATATTTTTTTTTAATAGAAACTAAAAAGCAAGAGATAATTTATCTCCTTTCATTTTGTTTCAATGAAATCTAAATACAAATAATTCGTTCAGGGAGAGACTTAATTTGGTGTATGAAAATTGACATGATGATATTTTTATGATTAAAACCAAAAAAAAATACAAAAAATTCATACGCTTAGTCATTAAAAGTGTTTTCTTAGCTAGGGACATCATTGTAATGGTAAATAATGATAAAATAGATGCATATATGAATATGATATTATTAGCAAAATTCATAAGCTTTGAATAATTACAACAAAACCATCTAATATGTATGGATTGGACGGCAATTTGGCTATTAGGAACATTTTATAGCTATCTGCCTTATTGTGAATAAGTAACTGCCTGTTGTATACTGTTTTTTATAGTGGAGTTTCTCCAGCTGATGGATGCGTAAATATAAACAGAATGCTGCAGTTTAACGATTATTTTGTTTATAAGCTGACAAAATGGCAGTTGTTTATCTTTCTTTCTCTATTTTGTTTCTTTTAATTGTTTTTACACAGTTTGTTGCTTTTTTCCAAATGGAAAATAGTTTTTTTTCTAGTATGAACGAAAATAAAGTTCACAAACGTAGTTGTTTCTATTTTTCAACGCAAAGAGATTCCAGGTTTAAGTAAGCAAATGTAATAGATGACAAGTTGCAAATTAATTTGGTATTTAAAAACTTGAATCACATGGTGATTCTGCCTTTCCCATTTAAATGATACCGCCACCAATTAAGATCAAATCAAATTAATTACTTCTATTTACAGCAATTATTTTTATATATACCTTCACCTAAATTATACCCAAAAAAAATGTCAACTAATTGTTGCTATGAATAACATATTAAGAATTTTGGCAAGTAGATATAATTATCGAATCTCACTATCTGTCACTGCCTGTCTCTCTTGATCACACAACTCAAATTCCCGTCCCTTCCATTTTAAAAACCACCCTCAGTTGCCACTCCGAGAGCACACATTCAATCACCCTCCCCCTAATAACGTTAGCATGGCCGCATTCGATGAACATTCACACGCGCGCATCTCGTCGAACACAACACAGTCGCCCCCTTGTGTCGTCTATATATAATAACACAAACTATCTCCACCCCCTGCCGTTTATTTGAGATAGAGAGACACACACATATCCACAAACGTGAAGTCCTCGACTCGCCCACCATGGCCGTTGGTAGCGATTCTTCTACTTCACCATACCACCCCACCTCCAAGCCCCCCAAGCCCACCTCCATTTTCTCCAGAAAAACCAACCTCCTCTCTCTCGTCGCCTTCCTCTGCATCATCTCCTACATCCTCGGCGCTTACCAACAGGGTGGCCTTTCCAATATCACCACCACCACCACCACCGTCGTCAAAATCCCATGTGAAATCCCCACCACCACCCCCAGTGGTGCCGGCTCCGGAACCGCCAGTACCCAATTGGATTTCTACTCTCGCCACAACGCCACCGATCTGGACACCACGTATTCGACGAAAGTCGCCAAAGAGTACCCACCATGCAGCGTGAATTACAGCGAGTACACGCCGTGCCAGGACCAAAAACGGTCTCTCAAGTACAAGAGGAGCAGGATGATATACAGGGAGCGGCACTGCCCGGAGAAGAGTGAGCTGCTCAAGTGTCGGATTCCCGCGCCGTTCGGGTACAAGAACCCGTTCCCATGGCCGGCGAGCAGGGATTTGGCTTGGTACGCTAACGTACCGCACAGGGAATTAACGGTGGAGAAGGCAGTGCAAAATTGGATTAGATACGAAGGTGACCGGTTTCGATTCCCTGGTGGAGGGACCATGTTTCCTAACGGTGCGGACGCGTATATTGATGATATCGGAAAGTTGATCAATCTGAAAGACGGGTCTATTAGGACCGCCGTTGATACTGGCTGTGGGGTAAGCTTGCCTCCTCTTCCAACTTTTTTATTTTTCTACATTTTTTAGGAGTTTTTTTTGTAATAATATTTTTTTGATCTTACTCAGGACGGCTCTTTTTTTAAAAATAAAAAAAAAANCTTTTTTTTAAAAAAAAAAAAAAATTATTCTTTGGTGAAGATGTGAAAATTAAATATTTTTAAAGAAGCAACGGTGGCTTGACGCTAGTATCTCTCGAAATTAGAATTGGGACGGCTTTTTATATACATCCATCCGGGGTGGGTTGTAATTTTTTTATTAGATGATGTAATTAATGTGTTCATAATCCTAGATCAATGTTGGATCTATTTTTTTAATTAAATATAATGAAAATGAAGTGTAACTGGTCCCTAGAGATATAGAAATAGTAGTTTCCCGTTTGGATTTTCTTTTACATTGGATTTTATTGAGAGTATAATTAACTTGATGGGGTTTCCAAATTAAATTACGCGTGAATTAAGTCTTTGATAGCCTTTAGAGCCAAATGCGGAGTAAATAAATGGATTTCCTTTGATTGGAGGCATTCATGGTAAAGAGAAATGAGGTGGCACTATATTTTTGTCAAACATTGGGAATTACCTAGAATTCCGCGATTTTTAATCCGAATTTAAAAAGATTATATAAAATGGCATCTAGGATTTTAATAATTTAAAAACTTGGTATCCAATAGATCCGATCTCATGGTCATGGGAGCGGAACATAGTTAGAAGCCCCCAACAATAAATTAATACACTTGCAAGTTTGAACAAAGTTGAAACTATACTAGATTAATTAATACACTTGATTTAATCCAACATTTCTGATTACTTTATTTCTCATCATCAAGGTAGATTCTTACTATACCAGCCATTTGTCTGATTAGTGACCAGATATCATTTTTTTTTCTTCTCTCCAGATATCATTTTGGTTATGTAGTTTCAGCCTCCCTCATTCCTTTTCTTTGGCTTCTAGTTGGACCCTATGAGCTATCGGCCACATAATTAAATGGAACATCTATTTAGCACCAAAAAGAAAAAGTAATATCTGGATCCCTTCACTTCTATGTTTTTTTCACGTTAAGAAAATTTTAAATTAAAAAAAAAAAAAAAAACTCATTTTCAGGTACTAATTGTGATTGTGCTGTAATACATTTACTTATTTCATGTAAATTAAACACATTCATCACCACATGTCATATACTAAGGAACTTCATTGAAGTTGGTAAAAATGAAGAGAATTATTTTGAGAAGAATGATCTGAAAATGGATATAAAATTTTAATTGGGGGTTAAGTTAAAGTATTTTAATGATTTTTGAAATTTTAAACGTTTTTGAAAAAAATTTAGGGGCTATAAGAATACACTACCCTCTATCCTTAGGTTCTTATTTGAATTTAAAGTTGTAACTAAAAATAAAAATAAAAAAATAAATTTGAAAGTCATACATTTAGATACATTGTTATGAAGTAATGCATCAATATATTATTAAATACATGTTAAATATATTATTATGAAATCATGCAAATTGTGTTTTTTTTTTTTCCAAAAAAAAATGAGAACAGTAGCCAATACTGAAAATCAACATGATAAAAACATACATAACCTGTACCGTTCGAATTTCTTGCAAATTGTTTATTTGTACAAGACATGGTAAAGAGGAAGAGTACCTTTATTCGTACAATAAGCTTGAATACATTAAGCCATCCAATTCAAAGATTAATTGGCATATGAATACAAGAGAAACAAAAAGGATAGCTCTTTTTTCTTTTTCCTTCCTCAAAATGGGTTATAAATTGAAGAAAGAAAATACTAGGTGTTATTTATTTATTTGGTGTGATTATGCAGGTTGCTAGTTGGGGAGCCTATCTTCTATCTCGTGACATTTTAACAGTGTCAGTGGCACCAAGGGATACCCACGAAGCACAAGTTCAATTTGCTCTTGAACGAGGAGTTCCTGCTTTAATCGGAGTCATAGCCTCCAAGAGGCTTCCTTTCCCATCCAGAGCCTTTGACATGGCACACTGCTCTCGCTGCCTCATCCCTTGGGCTGAATATGGTATTCTCAGCCACATCATTTAGGAGCTCTTGTAATTGCAAAAACAAAAGAGATATTGCTATTAACTCTTTTTATATTGTTGAATAGATGGGATTTTTCTAACTGAAGTCGATCGAGTTCTACGCCCTGGCGGGTATTGGATTCTATCTGGGCCACCAATCAACTGGAAGAAATACTGGAAAGGGTGGGAAAGAACAAAGGAGGATTTGAATGAAGAGCAAACCAAAATTGAGAAGGTAGCTAAGAGCCTTTGCTGGAACAAGTTAGTGGAGAAAGGTGACATTGCAATTTGGCAAAAACCCAAAAACCATTTAGATTGCAAAGCCAATCGTAAGCTCACCCAAGATAGGCCTTTCTGCCAGGCACAGGACCCTGACAAGGCCTGGTTTGTGCTTCAATTTTCCACTCTCTTTCTCTTTGTTTACTCAACTAAATATTTTGCGTTTGTTTTATATTTGTTTTTGTCCTTTTCAGGTACACAGATATGAAGACTTGCTTGACTCCTCTACCTGAAGTGTCTGAGAAAGAAGAAACTGCAGGTAGGGCATTGGAGATATGGCCTGATAGACTAAAAGCTGTTCCACCAAGGATTTTTACAGGAAGCATAGCAGGGGTTACTTCTAAAACTTTCTTCAAAGACTCTGAGCTGTGGAAGAAAAGGGTATCATATTATAAAAATGTGAACAATCAGCTGGGACAAACCGGCAGATATCGTAATCTTTTGGACATGAATGCCTACTTGGGTGGATTTGCAGCTGCACTAATTGAGGATCCTGTTTGGGTCATGAATGTAGTTCCTGTCCAGGCTAAGGTTAACACACTTGGAGCAATATATGAACGGGGATTGATTGGAACATATCATGATTGGTTAGCTCCAAAATTCATTCTACTTTGATTGATGAACTTGTGTTTTTCTCTTTCTCAATCTCTGTTTCCTTAAATGCTTATGCCCTTCAATTTTCTTGCAGGTGTGAAGCAATGTCTACTTATCCTAGAACTTATGACCTAATTCATGCTGACTCATTGTTTCCCCTTTACAATGGCAGGTATATTTGGTTTGCAACAAGTTTCAATATTCTTCAACACAAATATTTTGAGGCAAACAATTTAAAATGTTTACATTCATTTTAGTCATTAGTCATTACATACAAGCTTAAATTTCCATATTTCACTACTTGTAGTTAAATACTATTGACTTTTCTAAAGTATTTTAAATGATAAGCTATATAGCTATTAATGAAAAGATCTATCTGGTGAATTTGGAAATGTATATTCTTTTTTTGTTTCATAGAAATGCATCTCATTCTTTGGATTATAAGACAAGTTTAAATGAGTTGAACCTTGCAAATTCTGCATTTGTGTTGTAGATGTGAAATGGAAGATATTGTGCTTGAAATGGATAGGATTCTAAGACCCGAAGGAAGTGTAATCATCCGAGACGATGTTGATATATTGGTAAAAGTAAAGAGTATCATCAATGGAATGGAATGGGAAAGTCAAATAGTGGACCATGAAGATGGGCCTCTTGCGCGAGAGAAACTTCTATTTGCTGTGAAGAAGTATTGGACAGCTCCTCAAGGAGCTTCTGACAAGAACACTTAATTTTTTTTCTTTTCTCTTTTTGCTGCTTCAATCTTATTTTCCTTTTTTTTTTATTATTTACTCATTCTTTTGTCTATTTTCTTCTTCTCCTTCTTTTTATAAAAGCAATTTTTGTTAGAGTAAAATATTATTTTAATCCTTAAAAAATTGACACATTACCATTTTAATCCTTAATTTATTTTTAGTGTCATTTTAGTCTTCAAAATATTCATTCTACTGTCAATTTAGTTTTTTGTCTAGCTTAATTAACTCAAGTAAGATGGAAAAGTTTAAGTGGCCCGTTAAGTGAGTACGTGTCAATTAGTGCCTACGTAACATGTGACTTGGCACTTGACGTGATAAAACAACGTCGTGTTAGTGCTGTGAAAGAAGTAAATAGAAAGAAAGAAAAAAAAAAGCCACTTCATCACATACCAAAATACGAAGCCGTTTTGGTTCTTCATCCTTGAACCACCAACAACACGAGTTGCAGGATTCTGAAATTGAAGGAAGATCTCGTTGCAAGCTTCAACCTTACCTTGTTTGTCTTCATGTTCTTCTTTAAAGAGAGTAAATGCTGCTATCAATCTCCCAAAACTCCCAAGAGTCTCTATTTCAGTTCCAAAATTACCAAGCAGAAAGCTTTTTAAGGAATTGATCAACAGATTCACAGACACAACCCCATTAGAAAAGGATGCCACCAGCACACAAATATTACACCGTGAGTTAAACACCCTTCTTTTAAACTCCATCAACATAATAACTCTCACCGCTTCCACATGGCAGGCGTTGCCGCCACTGGTGGCGGCGGTGCACCTCTTTTGGCTCTCAAATTATCTTCCACTTTTTTGTTTACTGCAGCCACAGGGTTGTTGCTCATCATGAACAAAATCCAACCTTCCCAACTTGCTGAAGAACAAGGAAATGCTACGAGGTTGTTTAAGCAACTTCATACCCAAATCGAAACCATAATCGCTCTTCGTGAACCCAATGAGGAAGATGTCAAGGATTCAATGGAGAAAGTTTTGGCGCTTGTGGGAGCCATGCTTGAGAAATTCCCTAACAAGTTTGAGCCTGCTGTTTGGTGGCCTTCCCAAATGAGAAAAGAAAAAGTGAACAAAGAATGGAGATAAAGAAGACCATTAAGGATGGAGTGAGGAGCTATAAATGGAATTTTTTGAGGTTCTTGAAGTGGTGAAGAGAAAAGATATTGAGGATTATGAGAGGCTGGGCAACTTGGCATTGAAGACCAACAAGACTTTAGCCATTGCTGGCCCTTAACTCATTGGCATTGCAGCAGCAGGATCTGCATTTATGAGCCAGGGATCGTGGGCAGCCATAGTGCCTGTGATGGTCATTGGGTGCAGCTATTAATGCTTTTGTGCATGGTGGGCAAGTAGGCATGGTGTTTGAAATATATAGAAACTGTGGTGGATTGTTCAATTTCAGAATCCTGCAACTTGTGTTGTGGGTGGTTCAATGATGAAGAATCAAAACGCGCGGGGTAGTATTTGGTCTGTGAAGTGGCTTTTTGGTTTTTCCCTACAGCACTAAAATGACACCGTTTTGACCACGTTAAGTGCCAAGTCATCTGTCACGTGAACACTAATGGTCACATATCCACTTAATGGGTCATTTGAACTTTTCCATCTTACTTGGGTTAACTGAGTTAGACGAAAGATAAAATTGACAGATGAATAAATATTTAGAGAATTAAAATGAAACAAAAAATAAATCAAGACTTGAAATGACATTGTGTCAATTTTTCAATGACCAAAATAGTATATTTTTCTTTTTGTTAAATGCAAATTCAGTTTAACTGTCATGTTTTACTCAAAAAATCAAGGGTTAACAATAATTTTCGTTGACATACTATGATTACTTGCCTTATACTATAATTTATATATACCTCTAGAAATAAGATGTAAATTTACAAACACAAAAAAAAAAAAAAAATCATGAGGAGAGGTACTGGATTGTAGTTTCTTCTTCAAATTCTATTTGAAATTTGAGAACAAGTCATGTGAAATTTTGGAATGTATTGATTATCCTTTATTATTATGTAACCTTTAATTAAAAAAAATAGGATGATATTTCTTGATTTCAATGGACCAAGAAAAAATGGAACTTTAACTTAGAAATCCAACTGAAATTTTACCTAATAAAAATTAAAAATTACACAAAGCGTGAGGTACCTAAGATTGGACCTAAATCTACTTCTTAGGCCCGCAAAGTGACCATCACTAAATTGACACTCAAAAGTCTTTCCGAGAACTTTAGTGCTTAGTTGCCAAAGAATCTGCATAAGTCTCAAATCCATTAAACCGAAATAAAAACCTCTTTGGCCCAACTAGTTATTTTTAGCTACAATGGCCCATCTAATTTGTTACTTTGTCTTTGAGGAAGTAAATAGTTATGTTGCTTTGCTTCTAAATCTCTATGAAGTTGTGAGACCTTCTAATAAAAAATAGACAGATCCCCATAAAAATGGTGCTCAAAACAGGAAGAAACATGGTTGGAGTAAAACCAGTTGTATGCTTTTCAACTCTAACCCATTTTCCATCACCGCTTTTGATCTTAATTATTATCAATGCTTTTAATTTCCAAATTGATATGCAAATATATAGCAATTGTAAACCAAATTTGATTAGATCATTAACAAAGCTAATTAATGAGTTAGATCAAAATTGAGGATTAAAAGTTGTAAAAAATAAAGGAGAAAATAGAGAAGAGAAGAAAGAAATGAGTTTGATGTCACATTATGTGCAATTCAACACCAATGTTGTGAGCTAAAATCCTCTTGGTAGATGACTCATGAAAAAGATGCATCTCTTGCTTCCAATCCTCACTATAAATAAGGAGCTTATGAACAAGAAGGAAGCACAGTGAGAGAAAACAAGAATTTACACAACAAGTCTAAAGCAACATGGCAGGTCTCAAGTCTCAAGTTGCATTGGTGCTTCTCTTGGTTGTAGCACTAGGAACCAAGACAGAGATAGCTGAGGCACAGAGTGGTGGTAGCTGCACAAACCAGCTGACCAACCTGAACACATGTGCACCATTTGTGGTCCCTGGTGCACCCAACACCAACCCAACCCCTGACTGCTGTGGTGCACTAAGAGCTGTGGACCAAGACTGCCTCTGCAACACTATCAGGATTGCTTCTCAGCTCCCTTCTCAGTGCCAGCTCCCACCCCTTGCTTGCCGTAACTAAATTAAAACTTCCCGTTATTTCTTTTAAGCACTACTCTTTTATCGATCTTTCTTTTATTTCTTTTATTCACCCTTCACTTATTATTGCGTTTTAATTTGCAGTCAGAAATTAGGGCATGAAGAAGATGCACTATGGCGAATAATGCTGAAGAATAACCTTATCTAAGGCTTTTTTTCCCTCCCTTTTTCTTTGGCTTGGTTTGGCTTTTGGATACCTTTCAAGGGACCATTCAACGTATGTCGGAGAAAGAAGATTATGAAATAATAATGTTGGATTTACTGTTATTGCACAATTTTTATGTTGAGTAATCATGCCATTCTTCCTACTCTCAAAAACAAAAACAAAAAAAATAAAGGTAATTCTTCTCAACAAAATCAACCAAAACATTCACGAACCTGCGCCATATAAATTGATGAATTGCAGATTTTAACTAATTAATTCAGGTAATATTGTCAGTATGGAGTAATTTGTGAAAAACATTTCAATGTAATTGGTCATGATAAGATTGTGATGTCTAGCAGTTTTTAACTTTTTATATGGTGAACACCATATGCTACACCCCTCTTTCTATTTTTATGAGCTAAATACAAACTCAACTATTAAATTTTTCACATTAAACACTTTTGGAACTTGAGTAAAATTAAAAAATTCTTATTACTAAAGACAAGGCAAAAGTTTTTTTAAAAAATAAATTAATATTTACTAATCTTGAAATTTGTTATGGACATGTGAGATCACACCCCTTTTTTTAAAAAATAACAATGTGACATACAAATTTTGAGAACTAAAAAGTTATTGATTCAGTAGAAATAAGTTGAGCTTCAATGTATTCTAAATTAAAGGTCCAGAATTCAAATCATTTTAGTTGCATTTGTTAGAAGCCTTTTATTCCAAACAGAAATTAATCTCATATATAAAAAATATAAAAATATTCTTGGNCAAGGCAAAAGTTTTTTTAAAAAATAAATTAATATTTACTAATCTTGAAATTTGTTATGGACATGTGAGATCACACCCCTTTTTAAAAAAAATAACAATGTGACATACAAATTTTGAGAATTAACAAGTTATAGATTCAGTAGAAGTAGGTTGAGCTTTAATGTATTCTAAATTAAAGGTCTTGAATTCAAATCATTTTAGTTGCATTTGTTAGAAGCCTTCCATCCCAAACAGAAATTAATCTCATATATAAAAAATGTAAAAATATTCTTGGTGTAAAAAAAAAAAAAATTGAAAGAAAGTATGCTAAATAATTTGTTAAGGTCCCAAAAAATTAAGAAATTGTTGAAAAAGAAAAACGGAAAGTAATATACAAATTGGGCAAAGTGTTTTGAGCTCCAGAGGATTAAATAACGTTAATATTACAAAGATCCTCAATCCTTTGTAAAATCGAAAATTGGTCCTTGTCGGATAGTTGAAGCCTTGAAGGAACCCCGACTCGGGCTTCAACTGTGGACCAATTATTTCTCTCATATATTGGTACCCGCGGATTTGGAATTTGGAATTCCAAGACAAGACGAAGCCAACCCATAATTCTCACTCTCCCTGTTTCTGTTCTTTGCTCCGCTATCAGCAATTGTGCAGCTTCTTTCATGGATTACAAGTTCAGGCTCTGAGCTCAAGCCCTAATTTCAGAGATCAACGTCTCAGTTTCTCAGGTACTCTGTCTCTTCCCACTGGATTTATCATGCTTTGAATTCTTCATTGCTGAACTTGAAGCGATTAGGATTGATAATGAATTCAATTGCACTGAAAGCAGTAATTGTTTGTATTTAAAAATCCCTTTTTGCTTGGTTGAAAATTGCGTAGTTGCTTGCAAGACAGATTTAAAAATTTTAGCTTTATAGTTCTTTTTTTCATTTTATACTTTTTAAAGCCCCATTAACGTTTAGTATCTAATGCTTATAAGTGTTCATTCAAAATGTATACATAAAGTAAAGTTTGGCTCTTTGGTTTTTTTAAGATCATTGTGGATTGGGAATGTGCTTACTGCTTAGTTATCTCTCTTTGTTGGGGTTTTGCTAGAGAGAAGTTGATGCTTCACACGTTTTCTCTTTTTTGAAATTTTCTTTTAATTTACTCATGTGTGCCAATTTAATGAAGGCCTTTAATGGATGGGGATGATCACAACTCGGGTAGTCCACATGAAGAGAATGTTGACATCGGAACCGAGACATCAAATAACTTGGACTTGAATGTGGAGCAGAACTGTTGCAGCCCAAAACCTCTGCATGTTAATGGCACTCAATCCAGTGTTCCTTTGACAGACGAACATGGTACTAATGAAGTATTAGGAATTGGTACAGAATTTGAATCTGATGAACATGCATACAGATTCTATAATAAATACGCCAGATTGATGGGTTTCAGTGTTAGAAAAGATTGGATAAATAGGAGTAAGGTACATGGCCAGGTGGTGTCTAGGAAGTTTACTTGTTCCAGAGAGGGATACCGTAGGAAAGACAAAAGAGATGTTAATGTGAAGAAACATCGGAAGGAAACAAGAACTGGTTGCTTGGCACATATGATCATCACTCGTCAACCAGATGGTAAATATCGGGTCACGCATTTTGAAGGAAAACACAACCATGACAATATAAATCCAAGTAATGCTCACCTTTTAGCATTGCAAAGCGAATTAGGTATTGCTAAAGCTGCAGAAGCTGACTCGAAAGATGATTTGGGACTGCAGTCAAATTTGGCTTTAGAAATGATGAATAGAAGATTAGGCACCTGTGAATCTCTTGATCAACTTTCCTTGGATTATGACAATTACCTTCCTTTTGAAAGGGGTAGAGATATGAATGAAGGAGAAGCAGCGCGTTTGCTGGGTTATTTTCAAAGACAACACTTTGAAAATCCATCATTCTTTTATGCAATACAGCTTGATGTTGATGAAAAGATCAGCAATATATTCTGGGCTGATGACAGTATGGTAGTGGATTACGACCATTTTGGTGATGTCATCTGTTTGGACACAACTTGCAGGACAAACAGAGAGCTTCGGCCGTTTGTACAGTTCATAGGTGTAAATCATCACAAACAAGTGCTGATCTTTGCTGCTGCACTTCTGTATGATGATACTGTTGAATCATTTAATTGGCTATTTCAGACTTTCATGAATGCCATGTCTGGGAAAAAGCCAAAGGTCATTCTCACAGAACAAGAAACTGCAGTTATTGAAGCAGTCAATAGAGTTCTACCTGAAACAAGCCATCATGTATGTGTTTGGCAAATGTATGAAAACACTTTGAAGCATCTCAGCCATGTTGTTAAGGATGCTGATTCTTTTGCCTCTGATCTTCGGAGGAGTATTTATGACCACAAAGATGAAGAGGACTTCACTTGTGCCTGGGAGTCTTTGATGGAGAAGCATGGTCTTCAGCAAAACGAATGGCTGAGATGGATGTACAGAGAAAGAGAGAAATGGTCTGTTGTCTTTGAACAGAATGCATTTTTTGTAGACATGAAAGGTTCTCATTTAGGTGAGATTTTGTCTAAAAAATTAAGAAGTTATCTAAATTCTGACATTGATGTGCTTCAATATTTTAAGCATTTTGAAAGTGTAGTGGATGAGCAACGTTTTAAAGAAATAGAAGCTAGTGATGAAATGAGCAGATGTTTGCCAAGACTAATGGGTAATGTGATTACATTAAGGCATGCAATTAATGTTTACACCCCAAGAGCATTTGAAGTATTTCAGCGAGGATACGAGATGTCTTTAAATGTTGTTGTCAGCCTAGACCGTAGAAATGGATCAGTGTTTGAGTATAAAGCCAATAAATTTGGGCAAACTAGACAATACAATGTCAAATTCAATTCTTCAGATAATACAGTTATTTGCACTTGTATGAAGTTTGAACATGTTGGACTTTTGTGTAGCCATGCATTAAGAGTGCTTGATCACAGGAACATAAAAGTGGTTCCATCCCAGTATATCCTGAAGAGATGGACAAAAAATGCGAGGTTAGGAAGTCTCGGGGAGATTTGTGAATCAAAAATGCAAGATAATCCTAAGATGATTGTAGCGAGCCGTTACAAAGATTTGTGCCACAAACTACTCAAGTTATCAGCAAGGGCCTCTGAATCCATGGAAGCTTATCAATTTGCTGTCCAGAAATTTGATGAAATGATGGATGGGGTGGAGAAAATCTTGACAATGAGAGTTGAGGAAGCTCAAGTTATTGCCTCCAGTAGCACTGATGCAAATGCTTCAGAAAGTGAGCATGGAGACCTCTTTCTGAACGGGCATGCAATTGAGGATCAGAATGAAAATAATGGGATGAATGGAGAAAAAGAAGGAAGAGATACACCTGATGGAGGCCATCAAATAAATGTAAGTTGTAATGGATCAGATTCAGACAGGATTCTAAATGTGGAAGTAGCTCCACCAAATAATGTTGTCTGCATGTCAAGTCCCTCATCTGCATATGTTTCATCACAATCCACAGCGCCAAATCCCATTATGCAGGTTTTCCTTTATCTTTTGTAGAGATGTAGTTATTATTGTTTTGGATCTTGCAATCATTTAATTGGTTTACTTCACCTTATAAGAAATCGATAAGTATAATGCCCATCACTTCTGAAAGAACATGACATTTATTGAGTCACTCATTTGTGGTACAGGGATTATATAATTTCGAAGCCAGTCAAGTGATTCAGTGCATGTATGAACAACCTACTCTTGCGCTAGGCCACCAATCTAATGCTAACACATTCCAACAGCCAAACTTGTTTTCTAACCAACATGATTCTCCCAGCCAACCTCAACTACTCCAGGTGTTTATTTTCTCCATTTTTTTTTTGGCCATGAGGTGTTTATTTGTCCAGTACAATTTTTTTTTGATTATATGTGCAATATGCTGTTTTATGTGACTTGTTAAAAAATTATTACTCAGGAGCCTATGATCCAAAGCACATACCAAGAGTCCATGCCAAGCACTAATCAGATTAGACAGGTAACATGTAATGATCATAAATAGCACCGTTTGATCTTGTTTCATTTCTCTGTCTCTTTCTTTTCCCCTCTCTTTTAACGGATTAAGGGTAGGGTGGGATATATTTATCTTGGCAAAGTTATTAACCTACTTTGTGTATATTGATTGTAGGCAATGGATATTGACATCCAAAATCCACATTCATCTTCATTCTTGCTGTATGATCATAGATAGAGAACTTCTGACACTCCTTAAAGTAGGGGGGAAAAACAGGTTGAATCATTTCCCTGTATTGGGAATGCATTTTTTTATTGTACAGTCTGAACTGATCTAATCATAAAGATTAAGAACAGAATCATTCTTCTTTTTTGGTAAGATAACCAAGCATTCATCATGATATTGTAGCTCTTATGCACATTTTGTAATTGACTACAAAGGATTCAAAACTCTTGTAACAAAAGCTAACATAATTTCACTAGTACATTCTTTTTGTGTCTCTTGTTTCTTCTCCTGATTACTGCCTACTCTTTCAATTCTGCTCTACTTTTCTGTTTTAATAGTGAATGCAACTAATATTGGGTTATTTACTTTGGGAGCCCCTTTCTTAGCTACCTTTAAATGCCTCAGACAAGATTATGAAAATCCTTAATATGTTTCCTTATTTTGGTCACGTCTGATACACTGCATACTGATCCAAGTGTATGAGAATACAAAGTCCAACATAAGTGTGTGATCTTATCAGCCTGAGCTAATACCAAATTTAAGTTCAATTGGACTGGAGAGACCAGTAAATATTGACTGTGACTATAATAAACATGTGTTACCTCAATCTGGTGTTCAACTATATCTGAGAAGTAATGTGATATGTTAATAGCAATCTTTTTCTTTAATCTTTTGGCTCAAATGGTTTTATGGAAAATGTTTTCTGCAGTTTCTGGTGTTTGGGGTTGAAAATGCATTGTTTTATGGATTTTCTGGTGCGTGGCACTGAAAACGTATCAGTGTTTTGTTTTGTTTTGTTTTTTAAACCTTATCTTCATTTAGTAATTATTCGTGTATTCAGTTGTTCACTTATTTAGGCACTCACACGAGTCCGTCAATTTCAATGATGATTCTGATGTTGTAGAATCTGTTTCTTCAATTCCGATGTTTAAGCTTCGCAGTATCATTTTGAATGCCCCTCTTTGCTTCCTGCTATTCTTACTTAAGACAAACTAGGGAGACTATATTGTAGAGGATATGCCTTCTGAGTTTGAGACCATAAATTTAGTCAATTAAACAAAGTAACAATTTATGAATATAATTAAAAATTAAAATAAAGGTAATAGACTTTTAATGACTTAATTACAAAAAATATACATAATTAAGAAAAAGAAACAAAAAAACAAAAGTAGACAACCAAAGTCTTGTTTTCGCNGTCAATTAAACAAAGTAACAATTTATGAATATAATTAAAAATTAAAATAAAGGTAATAGACTTTTAATGACTTAATTACAAAAAATATATATAATTAAGAAAAAGAAACAAAAAAACAAAAGTAGACAACCAAAGTCTTGTTTTCGCATTAACATGCGTGGGTCCGATTGTCAACCGCCCCTAACAGCTTCACCTTACGAGCTACGACAAAGCCTCAAAAGGGATTCATAAAGTCAAATTCTAAATTGCTCAGTCCATTTATTCCTTTTTCTTATATCATTATCTCCATTCTCCTCTTTTTTTTTTTTTTTTTTNTTTTTTTTTTCTTTTTATTATATAATAGCATGGAGGTTTGAATTTCTCACATTTTGTAAACTATCCAAATTCATCATTACTATACCACATTTAGTGACTTTCTCCTCTTTCTTTTTAACTTTAGGATGTGTGTCTCCAAGAAGATATCCTAGTGATTGAACACTTAATCATAGAAATCTCATATTTAATTCTTATTGAAACTGAATGTGGTGAGATTTTAAAAGGATGTAGCCTCCAATTAACTAAACAAAAACTTCATTAAGATTTCATCCATTACTTGGATAAAACCTTTGTCACGAAGGGGTTTTTATTACACATTTTCAAAAATTCAAGGAGGATTACATAGTTTTGAAATCCTTAGAGGGTAAATTGCAATGCAAGTGTTAAAGGGATCTTGATGGAAGGATTTTTTGCACGTGTATGTCTAAAGGAATTGACTAGTTGATTTTTAAGTATATTAGATAATTTACACATGATCTAAAGTTGAAGTATGTAATTTTTCCAAAAGATAATATATGATAGATTAATTATTTTGGTCATTATATAGATAAAGTTAAATTGGTTAACTAGAAATATAAAGAATAAAAAATTCCTAAATCAATATGATAGCCCACTTATAGTAAGAAATATATTTATAGTAATTTTTGTTCTTTATATTGTTCTTTTGTGATTTTTAGGAATCTTCCTTTCAATCAATACAAAAATTTGCATATTTCCTAAAAATACAAAAAATTGCGCATCACTTTATCCAAATAGATAAGTCCGCATGTATATTCTAACACGGATTTTGACCTTTTGCACAAAAATCTTCATGGACATACATATGTGTATAAAATAAAACCATGTGTATTGTAGACCCTAAGATAATTTAATGATCACAAATTCTGTAGTATTCATACATAATTTTATTAATGTTTATTGTAGACCTTAAGATAATAATAGTATAATAAATTTTGAACTAAAAAGGAGGGGAAAAATATGAACTGCGCGTGTTTAACAGACTCTTTGAGAGAGCGTCAAATTGAACAGTGAAGTCTAAACATTCCCCACATCCAACTCTTCCATTCCAACTACATAATCCCAGTGTTCCAACTTCAGATTTTCAGCGACTTCTTCTATTCCTTCTCTCTCTCTCTCTCTCTCTGAGTCACAGAGTGAGTACCCAAAATCTTAAAACATGCTTTGCTCCATGAAAGACCCGAACCCTTCTTAAACCTCTTCAACACCAATGAGACATGGGCTTTCTCAAGCGTCTTTTCGGAGGCAAAAAATCGGGTAATTCCTCCGGTGGGTCGGGTCCTAAGCAGGGTAAGGATAAGAAAAGATGGAGCTTCGCCAAGACCTCAACCAAGGACAAGTCCAACACCGCTCCCCCTACTCTCAACGACTTCGACCCCTCCACATCCTCTGCTCCTTTCAGCGAATCCATAGACACCAATAAGCATGCCATAGCTGTGGCGGCGGCTACGGCGGCCGTCGCGGAGGCCGCTCTCGCCGCCGCCCATGCCGCAGCAGAGGTAGTCAGACTTACAAGCGGCGGAACCGGCCCCAGTACTAGCAGCAGGGCCGCCATCGCGGCGCACGTTACCACCAGCCAGCAACGGTGGGCGATGGAGGTCGCAGCCGTTAAGCTCCAATCGGCGTTCCGTGGTTACTTGGTAAGTACTGTATATTATATGTCTCTTCTTTTACTAAAATAACCCTGGAATTTCGTCTAGTCAAATTTTGTTCATTCCCGAGGATAGGAGTTTTTGGTCAATTCAGTTGCCTCGTGGTTTTCCGGGTGCAGTTTTGAATTCTCACATGGTCATACTCACGTCAGCTAATTTCAAAATTTGTTGACTCTCCGTGTTCTGTGCTTGCTTTTCGTCAATTTTTCTCGCTGGGTTGGAATTTTTCCTGGTGTTTTTCTCGGTAAACAAACACTAGTCAAATAATTCTTTTTTGTGTCTATGATTTTTTGCCCAGTTGATAGCTACGTGTTCCGTGGACATTGGTCTTGGTCCCCCCTTAGACCACACCACACCATACTTGCTTCCAAAAATAAATAATCCATCAAATTAATTAAAATATTAATCTTTTATTGTAATTTGTAAGATTCTGGAAGCCGCGTCTGTTGTATAAGTTTGGGCAAATATGTTGCCACCGACAATTTGGCGCATTTGTGATTTGATTATCACATTCACGCATCAATTTTTTTTTAGTTCACCTTCATGGTTTTCACCGTAATTTTCTTCTTGTGAAATTTTACACCTGTAGCCCTAAAATAAAAAACCAGACCTTGGATAAATTATAGTGCCGGTGTACATTTCTTTTGGCGGGGATGTTAATGTTTTTGGTTACTTTTGAGGATGTTGTGTTGTCTCCTATTCAGTCAAGGGTGGCCCTGTGCCAACCCGCCATTAACTAAGTGTCTTTGTTCATGGCCTATATGTTGGTTTTAATGTTTGCTTTTACAATATGAAATAGAATGATGTTAGGTGAGTTGGTTTTGGTTAACATTGATTATTTGTTTATTTTTATTATTATTTGCTTAAGTATGGTTAAGTATTGATTTCGTGTTGAACTTGTTTTTGGCAAATCCAAAACAAAACCATGCTTTAGAGGAAAAGAAAGCTTTTCACTTTACATTAAAGATAATAGACATTCTAACTTTTACGGGAATATATATCCTGGAAAAGAACAAAAGTAGTTAAACTGTTAAAGCCTTAAAGGTGTACACATTTAAAAAGGAAAGAAAGGAAGAAAGATACAGATTAGGTTGTAACATTCACTCTACTTATCACTTTACATTAAGATATTTGTAATGACTAATGCTTCTGTGGATGAAAAAGATCATCAATGAAGGAAAGTTTTAAAACGTGTGTGTGTGAGAGAGAGAGAGAGAGAAACAATGATTTCGTCCACCAGTCTCTACCTTTTTTATATTCCGTGCTTTAAGAACCATAGCGGGTCTTATTTATTTTATGCAAACCGACTCTCCCTTTCGGAGTTTGTTCAAATCTCATTGAGAACGGGTGGAGAGGTCACCTTCTATTGTGTAGCCTCGAGTAGAATATGAACTGGTATTTTTAAGTGACATTTTNGAGAGAGAGAGAGAGAGAAACAATGATCTCGTCCACCAGTCTCTACCTTTTTTATATTCCGTGCTTTAAGAACCATAGCGGGTCTTATTTATTTTATGCAAACCTACTATCCCTTTCGGAGTTTCCATGTTCAAATCTCATTGAGAACGGGTGGAGAGGTCACCTTCTATTGTGTAGCCTCGAGTAGAATATGAACTGGTATTTTTAAGTGACATTTTTGGGTGAATTTGGAAGGCAAGGAGGGCATTGAGAGCACTTAAAGCACTGGTGAAGTTGCAAGCATTGGTGAGGGGCCACATAGTAAGAAAGCAAACCGCAGACATGCTGAGGCGCATGCAAACATTGGTACGACTGCAAGCCCGGGCACGTGCATCTCGTTCACACTTATCAGATAATTTGCATTCTAGCAAGTCTTCACTATCTCATCACCCAGTAAGTAAACATAATTTTCCTCCTTAAATTTATGTCTGGACATAAACCTAACTTGTTAGAAAAGCTATATAATGGCACCTTACTTTCTTCCAACATGTCACCTTTTAAAAATTCAACTTTTGCATACTTTTTTTTTATCCTTTGACCTCCCACCCCACCAATTGTTGCAATTTAATATCTGCTGCAAAATAACTTTCCACCCTGTCATAAGTAGCATCTTGTCAAGCTGGTTCTTAAGCATGCTCCTATGGGCTAAAGGGTTTTAGGTTGAATGGTGGGGATAGGATTGAAATGTGCTTCATCATGCTTTGAACTATTAATCTACTATATAAAGTTGCTTTTGATTATGTAGACTGTGCTATTAGCATACACTAATGTAACAAAAGATTGATGATTATTACTATATGAAGAATGGTTCATCTACCATTTACTTTTTGGTTTTTTTTTTTAATTTATAATTAATTGCAGGTTCCTGAATATTATGACCACCCACTTCGTGCCCATAGTACAAAATTTGATGGGTCTTCTATCCTGAAGGTACACATAATATTTCCAATGCACTGCATTGTGAATCTTCTAGGGCTCGTAAATGGTGTACCTCTCTTACTTAGAATTGATGTACTTCAACCTTTAATTGTATTATTCTGTTACAACATGTAGAGATGTAGTTCCAATGCAAATTTTAGGGACATTGACGCAGAGAGAGCTCGGTTTGGTTCAAATTGGTTAGACCGTTGGATGGAAGAAAGTGTTTGGAACCAGCAACGTGATGCTCCATTGAAAACTGGTCACACTGATGATGAGAAGAATGACAAGATTCTCGAAGTAGATACTTGGAAGCCACACTTGAACTCCAACCGTAGTAGCAGCTCTTTTCAGACAGCACATTATTGTTTGGCTTCTGATTATAATAACGAGAATTTTACAACATATGACTCTCCGTCAAAACGATCAACAAAAGCTCTAAATCAAAGTCTCTCATCTAGGGAGGTGTTATCTCTGAGCTCTTTGAAGTTGTACAAAGGAAAAGATGAAGTTGTTTCAAGAACTGCTGAGAATAGTCCACAAGCATTTTCTGCCTCATCTAGGCCTGGAACTGGTGCAAGGAAGGGCCCCTTTACACCCACAAGGA
This sequence comes from Cercis canadensis, assembly GCA_003255065.1. Lineage (NCBI taxonomy): Eukaryota > Viridiplantae > Streptophyta > Magnoliopsida > Fabales > Fabaceae > Cercis > Cercis canadensis. The sequence goes on along the minus strand of QAOA01001875.1, from coordinate 526,831 downwards.
GTGAGTGTTCATGGGGCTTCTTCAATGGCTGTTCAGGTCATCCCAATTACATGGCAAACACTGAATCTTCCAAGGCTAAGGTAAGATCACAGAGTGCCCCAAAGCAAAGGTTGGAGTTTGAGAGATATGGTTTAACCAGGAGATCTGTTCAGGGACTTTGGGATGTAGTGCCTAGTTCAGATAGGGAAGTTGATTTCAGGAGCAAAGGCTATCCACCCTCAAGGCGTTTGAACAGAATTGGGAGTACCAATTTAAGGTGAAGGTGCATGGTTTTATGACTCACTCAACAGCCAAAAAAAAAAAAAAAAAGAGGGAGAAAAGAAAAGCAACTTTCCTTTTGCTTTGGTTTTTCTGTGTATGGCAGCAGTCTTAGAATGTAAATTACTTGACGAGGACACTCTGTAGCCCTTGTCCATACACAATCAGAGTTGATATTGTTGGTGTTACAAATGCACTCGATTTCTAAATCAGATTTACTGAATGAATGTGGTTCCCATGTTTAAATGGGTAATTTTCACCTTAGTAACTAATCATTGTTTGGCTTCACGTGTCGTGTTGTTATCTTTTACTTTATTCTTTTCCATACCAATGCTGGCTTTGAACGTGCGGGGCATCATCTATTTAAGACCCGAAAAAAGAAAGCCATCATGTTACGTAGAACTAGCTCTTTATTCCTGCCCTTTTAACACAGCTTGGCGAGGACCAATCTTTGTGATATCATTGTGTCTATTTAAATTTTATAGTGTTGTTAAACTTTAATCTAACTACTCAAATTATGCAAAGGTTTCTGTATAAACAAATCATCGGCTGAGATCAAAAGAAGTGCCCACAGTTTTCACAGCATTTTGATAATTATAGGATCCGCTAATCCATCTAGTCTATAATTTTTAGCTTATTGATCAATTGTTTCAATTCAGACTTTCTTAAAAATCTCTCTAAGTATAGCAACTAGCAAGCTTGATAATATTAAAAATCCCTCTAGGTTGAGCAGGTAGACCTGAAGAATGTTGCAGAGCTCAACAATTTTTCTTAATATGATATTCTTCTAGTTATGATGCTTTACCAAATGACAAGGTGGTTTTGTCTGCTGAGACAACTCCCTGATTGGAACCCGAACCTCTCATTGTCATGACACGAGGATACTCATTTCTTAAAGTTAATTCTCATAGTCAGATCAGAAATGCTATAGCTGCTTAAAATTACCTTATTATTTATCAAGAGAAACCCATTTTAACTTTTAAGGATTAATCATTAATGGGAAATTATTGAGACAATATATATCTGAAATTCTCGGTTAGTTTGCATTGTATTCCTATTTTATCCTCTGTCGATTCACGGATGAGACTTAGATCCTAGCTAGCTTTCTGCTTTCGGTGGTCCAGATTGTCAGAAATGGACGTGAAACAAAAAGGACAAAACAACAATGCACATAGTAACTTGACTTATGACACCATTCCTATCCCGAATCCACCATCCCTTGTTTTTGTTCTCTTCTCTTTTTTGTTTTTCTCTTGGAACTTAATGATGAAATGAGGTAACTATTGGCCTTGGATGCTCACCATAGGCCATGCAGTTGAAGAACATAAATGATATTGTTAAAGCTGATTATAGTAAGTGTGGTACAAGTAGTACTTGTCTTATAGCTCTTTCTGATCCACTTTTGGCCTCAAGCAAAATCATAGAGATACACCTTTACCCTGTTTCTAATTTTACCTGTGAAATCAATTGGTGACATCAAATGAGGCTTCTTCCTGTTACTGCTTTTGAAAAGTATGAACACTTTCCCAATCAAAAAGAAAAAGTATGATCACTTTCATTATATCAAAATCATTTGCTTTTATCAATCATTTCACATAAAAGTTCAAAAGCAGTTTATTAGAATTACTTTAAATTGAAAGAGTTCCTCTACTTATGTGTCATTCAGAATCATACTTGTGTACACCCGCGAAAGTGTTTCTATCTGAATTCAATTAACTTCGTTTAAATCTTCTTATATTAATTCAAATGGAAACACCCTGTATCATGTGTAGGTAGCTTCATTGAAATTGAATTGTAACATAAATAAATATATGTGTCCCTTGTTGGGGAGGTGTAATGATGAATCAATTGAATTGCTCTTTACCTGGACATGGTAACACTAGAAAAAGCATACTTGACTCTGTCTGTGTTCATCATTAATAGTTTGATTAATTAATGTAGGCATTTGAAAATGGGAGAGACCCTAGTCTACAGATCCAACGACAACCAAGCATAATTAATATGCAAACAAAGTAATTGGAGGTGGGGTATGGGTATAGAAGACTAAGAAGTGACCACAGAAAGTGGGTGTGGAATATTTCTTGAGATAAATAGAATTCAACAGTTAGCTGTTTCATTTGGGTATTTGTAATATATCACAAGTCATGGGACAGATGATTCTTAGATGGTAATTTATGGACCTTTCTCAAAAGAGAAAATGAGGTGGAGTTCTCAAGCTCATACCTACATAATTCTGATGACCACATTCTTGAGAATCTTTTTGGGCCTTCAAGTTTTGTTTGTAGTCAATGAAGAACTTTCATGGCATTAAAATGCTTGCTTTCTATTTATGTATATAGCATTTGTGCATTACACTAATTTACAACCAAAATCTAAATCTTCACACAACAACCAACACATATTATTATGTCCCCCACTGAAACTGAAATTCTCCTTCTCTGCACCTGCAGATTGGCTTCTTATTTGATCTCTTATCTATATTCTTCAACTAATGGTGCCTAAAAGACTCTGCATATAGCCATAGAAAATGGTGTCAGAAAGAGTATCCAGCAAATACTATTATCAGAATATAAATGAAGTCAAGGGCCCAAAAAAAATGTAAAATGAGCCTTGCAAGCCCATAAAAATGTAAAGTGGGCTTATATAGAATGGTACTGGGTGGCCTACTTTAACTGATTGGATCTGCACATAAGCTTACATAACTAAGAGAAGGAGACTTACAAATTGCAGTCTATGTTGGGATCAATGATGAAGCCCAAAGAGACTCCGCAAAAGCCCGGCAAGGTGGCGATAGAGGTTGCATTAGGGTTGAAGGTAGCAATTAGGCCCATTAAGCATCTACAAAGGGATTGTCTATTGTCACTAGAGTTGGCAATAAGGTTCAAACCAGTCATGGCATCACAACAAGGGGAGCCCGGAATAGGGTCCGGCAAGCCGTAGGAGATGAAGTTGGAGCAGGCGGAGAAGAGTTGGGTCACGGTGGAGCATTCCACCACAGCTGATACAAATGTGGGTGATAGTGATGAAAGCAACATCAGCAGCCCAATTATTGTCAATGACTTTGGGCTCCCCATTTCATCAAATTCTATCACAATCTACTTTTGCTACTCTTTATCTTTTTCTCTCTTTCTCTCTTTTCTCTCCTCTTGAAAGCTTTCCAATAACTTCACTGGCTGACTCCTTCAGTACATTATAGAATTAATATAAATATATTAGGAAAATGTTGGGTTGGTGTGCCATGTGGAGCTTGTGCTCTCACATGAATTTTTAACGAACTTCTGGCTATGCGTGATGCAACTATTTTTTACATCACGTATACTTTTCTTTCATTTTTAATGAAAATGGGTAAAAGTTATATTACTAATTTATTATAAATTGTTCTGTGCCAATCAAACATCTTAAGGTGTCGTGGTGTAGTTGGTTATCACGTCAGTCTAACACACTGAAGGTCTCCGGTTCGAGTCCGGGCGACGCCATTTTCAGGTTTTTGGTGTAGCTGTTCGTAACTAACGCATATCACCTGCTCCCACCCTCTTCACATTAAAATTTAATTAATTTTCATTTTTGGGCTTTTTTATAAAAAAAATGAATAAACATAAACTTTTGGGGCTGGTATGGTTCATTGAAATGAAATTTAATGAAATGGAATGATGATTCCCACTATTATATTTGGTATTGTTGACCATTTTATTCCGTTTTTGTGTTTGGTATAATAGAATGAAATATGGTAAACAAAAATATTCCTCAGTAACAATAATATCATTGATTTAAATTATATTTATTTAATATTAGTTCTCTTATTTAAAATTTTGTAATTAACAATAGGATTTGGGATCANGAAGATATGGTTTAAATTGTATTATGTTCTACGTGTAAATTTGACAATAATTCAAAGAAGCTCATTGAATTCAAAGAGAATATTATTTTTATAAATGAAAGTATTTTCCTGCTGGTGACGTCCTCAACAATGTTGTTTCTTTCGAAAGTTCTAATTATCGTAGTAAAGAATGATAAAAGAAAGTGGCGTTCCAAGACTGATGTGCTTAGAGAAGGAAATCAATGAAGTCACAAATTTGGCAAAGAAAGCTATGAAGGTGAATGAAGTGAAGTTTATTTCTTTTTAAAATATTATTATTAATTAAATATAAAACTATTCTTGAGCTTTTACTTAGGCTCCATTTGGGTAAATAGCTTATGTAAGCACTTATATAAGAAGACCTTATGTGAAAATTTTTTATACTATAAACTCCTTTAAAATAAGCTATTTAGTGTTTTGATACATATTTAAAAAAGCGCTTTTAAAATTTGTAAGCTCTTTTTAAAGCATTTGGATAAATAAATATATAAGTACTTATAATTATAAAAATTATGAAAAAGGACATTCATAAGAAAGAATTGATATGAAATAAAAATATTTCAAATGCATACACGACTGCTATAATTAATATTGCTATTACTTTACTTCTTTCACTTACAACAAAAATTATACCAATTGCAACTTTAAATAAAAAAACAATTTCAGTTTGAACCCTCCTCCGTCGAAGTCCATCTCCTCACCCAAGCTCTACCATCGTCAACAAAATACCAGGCCTTTTTCTCCTTTTTCTTCTATCTATTTCTTTCCATTTCTTTCCATTTCTTTCTTTACCCACAATACACAAGCAACATCACTGTAATTAATGATTGCCATGTGAATTCATGCTCCCATGGCTGAATCAGACGATTCCCTTATCTTCTTTACTTAAAAATGGGGTCAAAGAGAACTCAAACAAGTGAGAAACAACTTTTTTTAGAAAGACCAAAGTGAAGAAACTTCAATAGATGGGGAACATTGGAACAACAGTAAAAATTCACCAAATGACGACAACACAATCAACTGTTAAATTGTTCGTTGGTGTGTGGCAGAGAAAAGAAAAGAAGCCCAGACATGGATAATTCATGGAATTCTAAAGAGTAATTAAGGATATTTTTGTAATACTTTATCATAAAACAAAGTACCGGTTAAGTTGAAAATAGCTGTCGCAAGAGCTTTTTTCAAAAAGCTTCATTTTTTAGCTTCTGAAAAAAAGCTCAAAATAGCTTATAGGAGGAAATAAGTTGTTTTTATAAGTCCATCCAAACACTTGTTTAATCATTTTATAAGTGCTTAATGCAGTAAAGAAGCTCAAATAAGTCAGAAGTAGGCTTATCCAAACAGGGCCTAAGAGTATTATCGAACCAGCTTTTATGCAACTAAGTCTGTTTTTGGATCCACGGTTCAAACTTAATGATCACTAGTCATTAAAGTGATTACATAAATGGAAGAAATTGTGGGCCAAATTTTATGTCAATAATGATGACTTGACTACACGTTAGAACATAAGTGGGCAATATTTGGTAAGATATGAGATGAAAAACGAATCCATGTACAAATAAAATCTCTCTATATNAAAAAAAAAAAAAAAAAAAAAAAAAAAAAAAAAAAAAAAAAAAAAAAAAAAAAAAAAAAAAAAAAAAAAAAAAAAAAAAAAAAAAAAAGATAAACAAGCAGAATTCCTAAAAGCTACACCTATACATATATAAGAAAAAGGAATTCCTCAAGGAACACAGAAGCCCTCCCGCTTAACTGTCATTGCATTTCCATCTTGAAGTTGGAACACAGGTTAGATAGTGACACCAATGGCAGTGATCATACCCGTTCTCACCCCGGAATAGCATCATCAATGCAATGGATAACCTGCATTAACCAAATCAATTCAGTGTTTCTTTATTACAATGATGATAACTAAACGAGCACAAGTACATGAAATCTGTGAACTCATAATAAAAATGACAGAAACAGCTTAAACGATAGCATATCAAACGACAAACAGATACTGAGCTTCCCATTTGTTCTCCAAGAATAAGCAATGGCACAATAAAAGATGACCTCAAATTCCTGCTTAGCAACTAGCATCACATGAAAGATAAGATAAATATGATGAAATCATAAGGATATGGAACCTACTTGAAGTGATAAGATCATGGTTTATAACCTGGCAACTATTTTCTAAGATCACATTTAAACTTTTGTTCATCCGACGTTCATACCAAACTAATATAATTTTATCTACTTTAACCCTGTAAACTTTATCAACAACAATAATATTTAGTAAAAATAAATGAAAAACGAAACTTACCCAACAACCAGCAGAACAAGAGAAACAACCCACATAACATATTGGTAGGCCTTGTATTTTGATTTGAGACGAGCACCCGCAGGAACATGCCCCCGCTCTAACCAACCAAACTGAGGTCGGGGCAGTAAAATAAATCCAAGGAGGAATCCAGTCAAGAATCCCCCAATATGAGCAAAATTGTCCACATGTGGAAGAATACCAATAGCAAGATTGATCACAATGATAACCAGCAGCGTGAGCAAAGCTGCAACCTATAAAAAGAAGAAAATGGGAGTTATCAATTAACTTTGCCACTTCACATAGAACAAGTATTACCTCACATACTGTGAAGATCTAAACTGCTTTTGTAATTAAAAAATTAACATACGTGCAAAAGGAACAAATAGGATGGACGACTAATGGGTTCACCACACACACCTTATTTGTATAAATAGTCCAGTTTGTGAAAAGTTCTGAAAGCATTGCTCCAAGAAGTCCAAACAGCGCACCAGAAGCGCCAACAGAGATGTTATTTCTAATAAATAAAGACGATAGGACACTACCACCAAATCCTGACAACAGGTAAATGATACCAATTCTCACTGCCAAAGTTTGACAAAAGAAAATGTTAGGTTACATCCATTTATATATCAAAGAACAAAAGGGGAAAAAAAAGTTTATAAATGACATTAAGGTACATCAAATAAACTGGAAAAAGAAACATACCAAACCCAAATTGTTGTTCAAGGCGAATACCAATGAAGACCAGGCTCAACATGTTTGCAACCAAATGAATAACTCCAGCATGTAACCAAATGCAAGTAACAAGTCTCCATCCTTGATGATGTTGCACAACTGAATCCCACTTAAGGGCTCCCATCTTCGTTAATCTTTAGAAATAAAAAATCAACAAAATAGTTCAGAACAATCTATTTTGAGAACATGAGAACATTGTGTAAATAAAGACTGGACAGATAAATCCTTAAATTTCCTCTCCTTCTGTGGAAAAGATAGAGAACGTCAAGAATCCAGACAAAAAGCAAAGTCAGCCATATTAGTTTTAACCAATATATCCAATGAAAGAGAGCAGTTTGATGACTATACAACCAGTTTAAAGATCCTGATAATTCATGGAAGATGGAACCAGCCAGATGAATTAAAATCAAGTATAATAGCGCTACTACTACAGAAGCATGTCTCTAAAATAAAAACAATATACAGTTTCATGCCAAAACACCAATTTTGAGAATCCTTGGTTTTTGCTGTTTTCATTTTTGGCATTTCTAAAAGAAATATCAAAACATTCAGATTACAAACTTTTCCAATTATAGATGCAATTTAGAGAAAACATTTCACAATCTAATGCTATCAAATTAAGCTATGCATAAAACCTATCTTAATGATTCTGAATTATGAACTCTATCATGTACCAGATTCACTCTTTTGTTCTTTTTAATTAATCATAAGATGTACCTAAATTTCACATTGCAAGTGCCTAGTTTCCATTAAAGCAGCATTCAATCAACCAAATAGCCTTCATATATCACACCACATACCTTTTTTATCTTTTTATTTCTTATCTAGTTTGTTGATTGCTTTTCTCTTTTTGCTATAAATACCACAAATAGGAATAAAAAAATCCCTTTTTTTTTTCAGGTGGAAGGGATACAAAGTTAAGGGGTATTTCGAATAATTACCAAAGAAAAGTAAATTATTAAAAAAATTGTTAACCAACAAAATTCCATTCCTAAAGCATTTTAGCAACATAAGCCAAAAATTCACTCCCTTAAACAATTTATCTAAGCAAAATAAGCAATGAGATCAGAACAACAGACTGGGGTACCTGTAGGTATTACAAAATAAAATTTTGATTTCAGTAAGTTTTCACCCATAATTTACTAAGGCATATAAGATCAAACATTCATTGAAGAGATAACTTTTGAAATTCATCCCGCAGTATTGCAATTCCAAGTATTAGAAAGGTGACACCAATGAAAAGCCATCATTATTAATGCAATCAGATCAGATAAAAGAGACACCCAATACACTAAATTAACCGAATTTCCATCCCAGAGCTCAACAAGCTAAGGAACACGCAGAAATACTAAATTAGAGCCAGACAAATAGCGCTGGAAGGAAATATCGAAGTAGTATCATCAACAAAGTAGAAAAAAAGTCAAACCAAGCAATCATGGGCACGAGGAACCGGGAAAGCAGTACCAAAATCAATGAAAGAATAGGAGAGATTAAAACACGGGAATTGAAAAGAGTCAGCAATTAGCAATTACGTTGAAGAAGAAGGCCCGAAGAGAGGATTTTCCTGCAAGGACTGGAACGAGAACCTCCCAAGGAACTTGGCCACGCAATCTTCTCGAAAACCAAAATTGTGCTTGGGGCAATTGTTGATGTACATAGCTACAATGAAAACCGCAATATTGGCGACAACAAAGATAGGAACGAGCCATGATGTCCATTGGGTCTCCGAATCATAGACGTACGAGGAAGCAGCAGCTGAGTAGCTGCTGTTGTCTGCTCTGTTCTTGGTTCCCCCACCGCGCTCTAGATCTCCACCAGGCATGGTTTCACTTTCTCTCACAAACCCAGAAAGAAAGCTTCAAACTTTCTCTAGAAACGGTGCCTTACAGAGAGGTTCGAGGTGGTGGTGGAGTTGGTGAAAGGTTTAAATGGGGAGAGGAAGAAAGAAATAGAAGGTAGTAGTAGCAGTGGCCCTTGTGGGTGAGCGATTTCAGGTTTCTAACTGCCGCAGTAAGCAAATAAAAACTTTAAGAAAACTTGCCGAATTTCCGTGTACCACTTTTACAATGCTTGCCCAGAACGGCCAATGAATGCCACTCCGTGTCGGAATGGGTCACGTGATGGGGCACGTGCACGGGACGCGGTTGACCAGACTGGCTGCTTTTAATGATGTGGCCAATGATTATTGGGGGGTTTGTTGTAAGAAATTTAATGATTGGTACAGGAGATTGGTGCCTCGTTACGCGGTGTTTCGCTTTCAAGGCGATTCCACTTACCGAAAGTTTCCGTTTCGCGGTAAGTGAAACTAACAAGAGTGCTTTTAAAAGAAGCCACGATGGGTTGGTTCGAAGCGGTTTAAGGTTTAAACCGGTCATTTTAACCCGGCTATGTCGGCCCACTATAGCGACCCACGTCCCGCCAAATATAATATTACTGTTAATTATTTTTTCAAGATATTCTCAACCATAAAATAAGGGGAAAAAACAGAGCATGGGATAGGGAGTTTAAACAAATTACTGTCACTCATTTAATATTTGACTAAACCATGTTGATAAATTCAAATCTTGGGATCTTCTCTGAAATAAAATATTCACTAGTTCTCTTTGGTAGCTCAAATTAAAGGCTGAAATATATGAATCTGTAGCAAGATACTCTTATGTTTCATTATAATTGTAATACTATTTGTTTAACGTGCAATAAGGAATTTTGTGGAGCAATTGCTCTTATTATCATATCATGGTTCATGGCATGCATGTGAGCCCATAGCCTTATTGGGAAGCTATTGTTCATCTCTCTCTCTCCTATTTTATTTCTTTTTCTCTTTCTTTATCTATATGGGATAGTAATAAACAGTCATGGCATTGATGTCAAATATTCCTTACAAGTATCGTTTAATATCATAACTTTATTTTATTGGCCATTTGAGCACTAAGCATAACCTTAATCCTACTGATTGCTACTGCGGCTTAACTTCAAATTTTGAATTACGAAGTTATGCTGTGAACAAATTTCTTGATGCTCCAAAATGTTTTTCTTATGTCGTCGCCCAAACAGAATATACTCTTTCAATTTTAAGATTAATCAAAATGACTACACATATTTATTTTTGACAATTTCATAACATAAACATAGAACTCAAGTATGTAAATAGTATAAATTTTTTCCAAATATATAATGCTTAAATCACAATTTATATTTCCAATTTATTTTAGGAAACTCCATTATGCAAAATACAAATATTTAAGGCGTGAATAGCATCGTTTACCAAGCAACAAAGCATGTTATGATTAATTTGACTCGGGTCTTACAAATCTTTCTAATTACCTTAGAGGCTAACTATACTTTGATTTTATCCATTATTTGGGGTCTAAAAGTAGAAATATTGCACAACACAAAGGAGCCAAAAATTAATAACAGGCAGTCTTATTACTTAAAGANTATATAATGCTTAAATCACAATTTATATTTCCAATTTATTTTAGGAAACTCCATTATGCAAAATACAAATATTTAAGGCGTGAATAGCATCGTTTACCAAGCAACAAAGCATGTTATGATTAATTTGACTCGGGTCTTACAAATCTTTCTAATTACCTTAGAGGCTAACTATATTTTGATTTTATCCATTATTTGGGGTCTAAAAGTAGAAATATTGCACAACACAAAGGAGCCAAAAATTAATAACAAGCAGTCTTATTACTTAAAGAACATTTGGCTGATTAGCCCTAATATTATAGTTTTACAATTTATTTACATATTTATAACAGTTTTAAATTTATTTATCTTAATATTACACTTTTAAAAAAATAATTTTTGCAGAGCAAGCCCCACCAGACACGCTAGTGGGCCCATGATGTGTCCACATGGAACACACCAATGGGCCTATAGCGTGTCCAATTTATCACTAAATAGTGGAAGNTAAATGGTGGAAGTTTCTGTCATGTTCCCACGGCGTGTCCACATGGAAACCATTGCTCCCTACAGCTCACCAACATTTTAAAAATAATTTCCTAGTAGAAAAAGCAAAAAGAAAATTGCACCTTGTGGTGAGATTGAGGGCCACATGAAGGATAATACACAAAGGTTTCTTTCTGCAACTACACTGCAAGTGCAACCATGTATAGACATAACATAAGCTTCCACCCCTNGTGATAAATTGTACATGTCGTAGGCTCACCGGCGTGTTTCATGTGGACACGCCGTGAGCCCATTGGCGTGTTCAATAGGGCCCGTTCCACAAAATTTGTTTTTTTTTTTGAGTTTTTTATTTTTTAAAAAGTGTAATATTAAAGTAAATAAGTTGTAAAACTACAATATTATGTCAATCAACCACATTTATAAGGCCAAGATCCGAACTGAATAAAATAAGTTTATTTTATTTTCTGTACTTCCTTCAATTATCCATTGTAACTTCTGGTGAAAATAAACAATGTAAATTTTTTTTTAAGAAAAGGATAGCTATATATTAGTTCAAAGTCATTATTTCTAGACGCCGATCTTAACAAAAGGTTTTAATAATTGGTGATGTAGTCATAATCACTGGTAGATGATGGCAATTAAAAGTACGAATAAAATTATGCCATTACAATGATAGTTTTTAGACTTTAAGGAACAAACACTATATTTTACCCTTTTTCCTACTATAATTGTTCATGCCTAGTTTGGAACTTGGAAGCTTTAACACACAAGAAAAAATCTTCTTATATATAGCTGTAGATTTGATTCCAGAACTTAATAATTTGGCTTTTGCACGTCAAACTCCCTTCTTCTTCTTTTTTTGGTTGAACTGAAATTTATTATCAAACAATTTATAATTAAGTGGTACTGAAATTGTTCTTATAATTCATAAATTCTATATAGTTGTAATCAAAAATTAAAAAAAAAAAAAGCTCTACAAGCTAAAAATGTTTAATAAATAATTTTTTTTACTATAGGATTAGTAAACGATCGATAACACTTGTGGTACTTCCAAGATATTAAACAAATTAAGAATATGTAATAATAATTTTTTTTCTCAAAAGATCGATAAATTAGATTCATCATTGATCAGCAAGAAGATGAACAAGTACAACAACGAGGGGAATACACCTCCACACTAGAGAAAACTATCCACGAAGCAACAACACTGACCAAAGATGGACCATGCAGGTTATTATATTCCAATGAGCAAAAAGAAAAAAAAAATTATTATATTTCAACCATGAATAGCCGTTTATTTTTTTTGAAGTTCTCTTGTTATGTTTCAGAATTTTTCTCGACCAGTAAAAATTATATAACTACTGCAGCTTCGAGAATTCTCAAAATCACCCCTTTCCCAATCCCCACAAAGAAAATGATAACATTAATAATACATATGCATGTCGTCTGAATTGTCACTTTATTATAGGGGCATGAAAAAAACGCATTATCAACCGTTCAAAGTATTTTGAATGTATATACAGTATATATTTCGAATGTAAATATGTATTAATACATGCATGTAGAAAGTAGTCAATAGCATTTAATTTGAGACTGTATCTGTATGAACAATCCATTAAAAGAATAATAGTTTTTTTTTTTTTGCCATGAAAGAATAATATTAGTTACATATATAATATTTTCATTTTTATTGTACAAGTTATATAACTAAATAGCTTTATTTGAGTTTTGATTGTCACGTTTGATTTTTTTTAAAAAAAAATTAAATGAAGTAACTCATAGAATTGGTGCAAATTTTTAAAATAGAAAATTATCAAAGTATCACTTTTTTTAGGGAGTCANTTTTCGTCGAAGTGCATGTGAATGGGCATGAAATTGAGTGCCAAACTGCTCCTTACTTAGGAGGTAATCAATAGCTTAGTCCAATTGCTTAATATAAAAGTAATTAGGGAAGAGACATGACTATCCTTTCTCCATTCCGATGTAATAGGGAATAATATTTTTTTTATGGGGAGAATAATTTTTTTTTTTTGTGTTTTAGAGGATAATATATTTTTTATTCTTTATTAAAGTTTGTTTCGTTTATATATTCTATACACTACTTATATATATATATATATATATATTATTTTGGTTTATTAAAGACTACATTACAAGAGATTAATCGATCTCCTTTTATAATTTCACCCAATTTAATTCTAATAATATTTTAACACAAAACATCTATAATAAAATATCAAATACTTAACCATTAAAATATTCCTTAAAGAGTAACTTCTCACATCCTAATTATACTCAATCCAACTTTTTCTTGTCCCAGCAGCTTGATTCTCTTCGTTACAACTCCTATATTGGCTGGGGTTTATCCTTAGTTTAGCATCTGACCCATGTCTAAGAAAGAACAAAAAAGGAAAACATCATTTCCGGGCAAATTCATGCTGCTTTTTGTTTTTTCCTTTTTTGGCATCTTTAAAACTTTGAAAAAACAAAAAGAAAATAAAATTTCTGACAAATATTATGTTTCTTAAGTGTGGTCATGATTCATGAATGAACATATATTTTTATAAATTTATTTTCCTATGAGTTTTTAATTCTGATAAAATTATTTTTTGGGTAAAAGACAGGCCCAAACAATAAGAAACATGAAAATTACATAAAGGAATAATTTTTTTTTTTATACTTTTGGCTACGACTGTGATTTAAATACAAAACATACAAATTTTGAGAATAATATTAGTATCACTTAATTATAAATTGTTTGATAAATTATTTAAAAAATTCTAATAAAATGTATATCAATAAAAACATTTTATATAAGTTTCTGTTACAAAAAAGTCTAATTCAACTTAACTATGTTATAAAAATATAACCACAGCCTATATCATTAGTTATGTGATAAAATTCCGTTAGGAAAGTAAATATTTGTATTAATTATCCTAAACTTGTTTGTTTTTCAAATTATGATGTTTTATATCAAATAATTTGTAGTTAAATGATACTAAGATGATGTTTTTTATATTTAAATTTAGAATTATTACTAAAAGTGTCAAAAATAAATTGTAATGTTTTATCAGTTTTTCCAAAAGTGGATATATCATTATATTATTATTATGATTGATGGAGCATTTGATGGTGGATGGAAACTCCGAGACTTGGGTTTGGGCAGAGACAGAAAATGAGCGTAAGGAGAAGGGATTAAATTAGGTGGATATGAGATGGTGACAACTGGAGAATGTGTGCCGTTGGATCCAAAAAAATGGTATAAGAAGAAGAAAAATTGATGGCCATGCGTGTACGCTATTGTCTTACAGTTATCATAGCAATACTGCTGAGTCTGACTCAACGTGGAGTTAGTTGGTTGGTTGTCTTGTTTGATTCTTTCGGTTGGGTTGCCGCTGTTGCTTATACACGATAGCCCCATTGCGCCACGTGACTCTCACGCTTCCTCCCCTTTCCTCTCTTGTCTCCTTTCAGTTTCACTTGTAATTCTAAGAAGGACATTATTTACGTTTTAATATTGTCCTCCTCTCCTCTCCTTTTAGTCTCTTGACGTGACACTTTGTATTCTCTTAAACTATTCCAACTACTATTAAATGCCTCCACATCTAGATTTTTACAAATTCACAGACACTAAACTCGTACAATTTCACTTGTATCCTTCAATCAACCAAACCTGCTTCCTCAAATTATGCTCCAAACATAGATACGTCATACGTGGAAGAACCATGCATCTTCAATCAAGATTGGACACTAGTTTTTGTAGTACGATATCTATAATGTGCCAGACAGGAGGGTCCATACCAAGGACTAAAGCAAATGAAATTAATACTGTAAAATAAGTGACACCCATTCATAAATGTTAAATGATTTAAAATAATATTTCAGCGAGAGTCAGACATTATTATCATATTGTAATTACATTTACATTGCCAAGGTTTGATTAATTTAGAAGGGATGTGTGTTTCTGGTGTATGTCGGCTATGTACAGGATCAAGAATGCCTCAAAGGTTAGATATGGATGGGCAAAACATGAGGTGGCCCAGCCAGAGTGGAGAATAGATGTGTGCTTCACCAATGGCGGCTATATAAATATTGGATATAAGATTATAGTAGAGAGGTATACTATAGAGATTTACTTGATTCAGGTACTTGATAAAAGAAAGCAGATATGGGAAAAAAAGCTAGCGGAAGTGGGATTTCGTCTCCTCCACCTTCTGTGGAGGAAGAAGACTTGATAGCTCGATCTTGCAAAAAGGTGAGGAAGGCTGCTGAAATGGCTCCTGCTCTTGGCAAGGTTTGTGGGGCCTCGCGAGAAGGGGAGCAGGGAAATGAAAAGGTGGTGGGCATGGTGGTAGAGACATCGGTGGTAGATGATAATGCAAGCTGTTCGCTGGAGAAGGACGCTAATATGGTTGAGCAGGAGATCGAGATGGTAGAAGAGGAGGTTGCAGCTCAGTGCGAGGGCAGCACCATGAACGAGATCAAATTCCTAGCAAAGCCCAGTTCGGTCCATGGTCAAGAGAGCTATAAGGACCGTCTGCTGGGGATGGGGTCGACGACAGGGAAGCTGGAGAACTCTTGGAACCATGCTGAGTTAGATGAGGAGTGGATGGGCTCTGAAGATAATGATACTCATTCGATTGGGGATGACAATGAGTTTAACCCTTGTCCCGTAGTTGAAGTGTCATCGGAGGAGCATGAGGAGTACTGTAAGCCTTGGAGACAATCTCTTATAGTAAGACTCTTGGGCAAAAGGCTGGGTCTTCGTACCATGGCAACCAGGCTTCAAAAGATGTGGGAAAGGGAAGGTTCAGTCAGGGTTGTGGACCTAAATGAAGAACACTTTCTGGTCACCTTCTCAGACTCAAGGGACTTGAGGTTTGCTCTGACGGGAGGTCCTTGGCTAATCCTGGATCACTACTTGATTGTCCACAGGTGGAGACCCCTATTTGATCCTAGTGACATGCACGTTAAGAGATTGGCAGTATGGATCAGAATTCCGGGGCTACCCATTGAGTTTCACAATGAAAAATTTCTCTGGCGCGTAGGTTCGCTATTAGGCACGACCCTTCGAGTGGATAACCTGACCTCCCAAACGTCGAGAGGTAAGTTCGCTCGCATTTGCGTTGAGATCGATCTCCGCAAAAGCTTGGTTCCAAAGTTCAAGTTGTATGGAAGAGAGATATCCATCGAGTATGAAGGCCTACATATGGTTTGCTTCAAATGTGGACGTTACGGACATCGTAGCGAAGCTTGCATGGTGAGTCACCCTCTGATGGTACCGGACGGTATCAATAATGAAGAACCAAGGGAAGAAACGGTCGTCGGAGGGCAGGAGCACGTGGGCTCGGCACCCCATCCCAAAAACAATAATGAAGGAGACTCATCCCACCTTTTCGGGGCATGGATGCTTGTGCAAAGACCTCAAAGACGTAGACAAAGTATCCAGAGGAAGTCCAGCATTACTGTTGAGAAGGAAAATCCGGGATTGGGTATAGCTAACCAGCACGATAATACTGTTAAGGAGGATGGTTCCAGATTTAACCTCCTAGCAGAAAACCAAGATAAAGAGTTGCACCAGAGAGAGAACCTCCAGCAGGATTCTAAACAAGGTAAACGTCCTCTCATTATGGGGAATGAGCTAGAGAGGCACTTTGAGCCAAGCACGTCATGGTCTAAACCCTCCTTACTTACACGTACAGGGTCTAAAAAATTTTTTTATGGAGCTAAAGCTGGGACTGTGGCTAAGGGGCATTTAAAAAAAGGTGGGCCCAAAGGGAGTCATGTCAAGAAAATTAATGCTGGAATGACAAATCTAATAAATGGAGGAGTTGGTAAGATTAGTGGCTCAGTGAAGGACAATGTTAGTGGTGCCCTGACTAAGGTGGTGGAAAAAGAAGGGTTAAGCTATTTCGACCCCTCTCTTCAGGCTATGCGTAAAGCTTTGGCTCCGCAATCTAAGGAAGCTGCCATGCAGGACCTCAATCGACTCATTCAAGCTACTGTCTCAGTTGATCATGGCCCGTTGCAAGTGATGGACGAGGGAGAGAGTCGTGTTCGTGAGATAGTGCGTCCTAAACCACCTGACCCTAGGGTGTCTCTAAGGAGTGTTTCTCTGGGCAGGCATGAAGTAAAGGGGATAGAGAAATCTAATGGGGATTCGGATAGAGAGAAAAGAGATGCTGTTGGTACCCTGGAGGGTACGATTCCTATTGAAGGATAGTGAGCTTTGGCTCAAGGTCTCTGTCGTTGGGTTATCTTCAATCAGTTTTTATCTATGGATATACACCAAAACATGTTGATCTGGAATTGTCGTGGGGCTGGTAGTAAGGGGTTTCGTAACCTGTTTCAGGATCTCGTATCCCAGTATCGCCTCTCGTTTGTTGCCCTCATGGAAACGCGCATCAGTGGCCAAAGAGCGGAGGTTTTTATCCGTAAGTCGGGATTTGACTCTTCTTTTCGATCAGAAGCTCAAGGATTCTCGGGTGGTATCTGGTGCATGTGGGATTCTGCCGTTTGGTCTGTGTCGGTGCTTAGTTCGCATAGACAATTTATCCATCTTCAGGTGCGCTTCAACTCTAGCAATCCTTGGTACCTTACAGTTGTGTATGGCAGTCCTACTCCTAGCTGCCGAGCTTCCTTGTGGACTGAGCTGAGGTTACTTCATGCTGGTGTGTCAGGTCCTTGGTGTGTGGCAGGGGACTTCAACTCCTTACTCCACCCTTCTGAGAAACAAGGGGGTTCTCCCCTGTTATTGAGTAGTTGTAGGGCTTTTGGAGAGTGTCTTAATGACTGTGAGTTGGTGGATGGAGGTTTCCAGGGTCCTAGTTACACTTGGCACCGTCGTGGAGTGAAGGAAAGGTTAGACAGAGTGGTGCATAATCTTGACTGGCGTTTAACTTTTGAAGAAGCTGCTGTCATTCATTTACCTCATTACAAATCTGACCATAACCCCCTCTGGATCAGATTTGACAATGGGGGAGCTAGCAATCGTAGGAAAAAACCTTTTAAGTTTTTGGCCTCTTGGTTGTTGCATGAGGAGTTCCCTGCGATGGTCCAACGTGCTTGGGTTAATTCTGATGACTGGGGTCTCTCTGTCGAAAACTTCACCAAGGAAGCCTCTTTGTGGAATTGGAAGGTGTTTGGGCACATTTTCAGGAGAAAACATCGTCTTCATAACCGTTTGAGGGGCATTCATCTCAAGCTCAGCTCGGGTCCTAATACTTTCCTTGAGCAACTCCAAGAACGCCTTTGGCGAGATTTGGACAGGATTCTTGTTGAGGAGGAAATCCTTTGGGCCCAGAAAGCTAGATGCAAATGGATTAATTTTGGGGATAGAAACACCAGGTATTTCCATGGTACTACTATCATGAGAAGAAGAAGAAATAAGATAGTGGCCCTAAAGGATGATGAAGGGGGTTGGATATATGAAGAAGGCACTCTTTGTGATATGGCGGTTAAGTTTTTCAAAGACCTGTATAAAGACGATAGTGAGTATGTCTCTTTCCCTATCTCAGGATGTTTTCCCAAAATTGAGACCGAGGACTTCCGTATTCTTCATGGTATTATTTCCATGGAGGAAGTTAGAAGTTCTCTTTTCAGCATGGGAGGGCTAAAGGCTCCAGGGCCAGACGGTTTACACGCGATTTTCTTTCAGAGCCAATGGGAGGTGGTTGGAAATTCTCTTTGCACTCTTATTTCGAGTGTGTTTGCAAATCCGCAGTTAGTTAAGGAGGTGAATAATACTTTGATCACCTTAATTCCCAAGGTTGACACACCGGAATCCATCTCTCAATTTAGGCCTATTAGCCTCTGTAATGTTGCCTATAAAGTCCTCACTAAGGCCATTGCCTCTCGCCTTCGTAAAGTGATGAGTTATGTTATCGCTCCCACTCAATGCAGTTTTATTCCAGGCAGGCAAGGGTCTGATAACATCATCATCGCTCAAGAAGTAGTCCATAGCATGAGGCTGAAGAAGGGTAAGCAAGGTTTCATGGCTATTAAGATCGACCTTGAGAAGGCGTACGACAGGTTAAAATGGGAGTTTGTTAGGGAATCTCTGGAGGATCTTGGGCTGAGGGAAGACCTCATTTCGCTGATTTGGCATTGCATTTCTTCTTCCTCTCTGAATGTCATATGGAATGGTTCAACAACCAGTGAGTTTAGGCCCTCCAGAGGGATCCGTCAAGGGGACCCGTTATCTCCCTATTTGTTTGTCCTTTGCGTGGAAAGACTTTCCCACCTTATCAACTCTACTATAAAGGATGGTCTCTGGAAGCCAGTTTGTATTTCTAAGAATGGCCCTCCCCTATCGCACCTCATGTTTGCAGATGACTTGTTTTTGTTTGGCGAAGCTTCGGTGGACCAAGTTAACATTATGAACAGTTGTCTCAAGTTGTTTTGTGAGAGTTCTGGGCAGGGTGTTAGTCTGGCTAAGTCGAAAGTGTGCTTCTCTGCCAATGTGAACCACTCTCGCAGACAAGAGCTCTCAAATCAGCTAGGTATTGGTGTGACTAGTGACCTTGGGAAATATCTTGGAGTTCCTTTGATGCACAAGCGTTGCACCAAGCATTCGTTTAGCTACATCACTGAGAGAGTCATGCGGCGCCTCAGCAATTGGAAAGCGTCCTCCCTCTCTCTAGCAGGTCGTCTCACTCTTTGCCAGTCGGTTCTTTCAGCTATTTCGAGCTATGCCATGCAAACCATGTGTCTCCAAAAGGGAACTTGTGAGGAACTTGACAAGCACACTAGAAATTTCCTATGGGGTTCTACTCCGGATCATAGAAAAGTTCACTTGGTTAACTGGCAAACATCTTGCAGTCCTAAAGCTTCAGGAGGCGTAGGCTTGAGACATGCCAGTCTAATGAATAAGGCTTTTATGATGAAGTTGGGATGGGGTCTGGTGAATAAACGTGAGGCTCTTTGGGTTAAAGTGCTTCGTGACAAGTACAAGTGTGGGTCTGATATCATTCCTAACATGCGGTGTAAAGCTAGTAGTTCGAATGCCTGGAAAGGTATTTGTAAAGCTTGGCCTGACCTCAATAAAAATTTAGTGAAAAGATTAGGCAATGGTCAAGGAACTTCCTTCATGCTAGATCATTGGATCCCTGGAGTTCAAAACCTTCGTTCCTGCCTAAGTACTGAGACTGGGGTGGAGTTGGGTCATGCGTGTGTGGCTCATTTTGCTTCATCAAATGGTGGTTGGAATTGGCCTTTGGTGACAAACATTTTGCCCAGTGAGATATGCCAACGCATCGCTGGTATCAAGACTCCTACTATGAATGGTGGAGAGGACCAGGTTGCTTGGAATCTTTCGAAGGATGGGGAATTCTCTATCAAAACTGCTTACCATAGTCTTTTGGCTCCCGCTGATGGAGGGATGCATGGGCTTTATCGGAAGATTTGGAGTTGGGATGGCCCCCAACGAGTTAGGACCTTCCTATGGCTGGTGAGCCATGACAGTATTATGACTAACCTTCGAAGATACATTAGACACATTGCTCCGGATCCTATATGTGCTAGTTGCGGCAGGGACTTGGAGTCCACCCTGCATGTTCTTAGAGATTGCATGCTAGCTCGGGAAGTGTGGTGGAAGTTGGTTCACCCAAGCAAGTGGAGTAAGTTTCTTAGTCTTCCCTTGCATGATTGGATGAAGTCTAATCTTAGTGAGGACTGGGGTCATGGGTCCTTTGGCTGGGCTCATCTCTTTGGGGTGGCTACCCATGCCATTTGGGAAGCTCGTAACCTCTTTGTTTTTGATCAAGAGCACGCCCATAACAGGGAGGAGTTGGTGCCTCTCATTTTGGCTAGGGCTAAGGAATATAAGAATGTTCTTGATCTCTCCAGTGGTTCCACGCGGAAGGCTCGTCGTATTAACCAGAATATTGCGTGGAAGTTCCCAAGGGAAGGTTGGCTTAAGTTAAATACGGATGGATCTCTGTTTGGGCACTCTGGTTCTGCCGCTTGTGGAGGGTTGCTCAGAGATGCAACTGGATCTTTCGTTGCTGGTTTTAATTGTTGTTTGGGCCATTGTTCTATAACTCAAGCCGAGCTTTGGGGTATTCTGCATGGCCTTCGCCTGGCGTGGGAGTTAGGCTGCGTTAAAGTTGAGGTCGAAGTGGACTCCAAGTGCTGCATCCAACTTCTGCTTACTGGAAACAACAGGCTTCATCCTTGTTTTAATTTGATTACAGAAATTCGTGCATTAAAGCTACGTGATTGGAATATTACTTTCAAGCACGTTTTTAGAGAATGCAACAGATGTGCAGATGCTTTAGCCAGAAAGGGCCACGTTGCTCCTTTTGATGTTACTAGTTTTTTTGATCCCCCCCTGTATTTAAGGGATCTTCTGGTTGAGGACTCCATGGGTGTTTCTATGCCCAGATTAGTCCCTCTGTAGCTTCCTTTGCTTNGCAAAACATGAGGTGGCCCAGCCAGAGTGGAGAATAGATGTGTGCTTCACCAATGGCGGCTATATAAATATTGGATATAAGATTATAGTAGAGAGGTATACTATAGAGATCATAATTGTGATTATCCAAAAATATTAGATATAAAATAGTTGCTTGAAACGTTAATTTAATTTATATTAATTTAAAAACAACCCAAAGGAGGAAAAATGTCTGCTTTATTTTCTAGAACAATAAAGGGTGAGATTGAGAAATGTTTTTACAGATTGAAAAATCACATACAAAACAATTGGTGATCTCTCTCCAAAACATAAGGTTAAGGTCCTATGTTATATTATTCATTTCTCAACATCTACATCCAGATATTTTTTTTTTTTCATCTAATCTAATAAGGAGGTCTTTATAGATGGGCCTGGGCTTAGCCGAAATCACATATAATTGAGACTTGTCTAATTCAAGGCCCACATTTTTGTGGATCCACTACAAAATTTCTATAATATTTGTATTAAAATATATAATATTATATAGCTTAAATTTATCTTTCGAATTGAAATGATCGAAACAGGAAACATACGTTATGTCATTAGTGTTTGATTGAAAATTCTTAATCCATAAACCATCGGGTATAAACTTCTAAATTTCTATAATGTTAATTATATCAAAATATATAATATTATCTAGCCTAAATTTATCTTTCGATGAGATTATCGAAATATATTGGAAACATATGTTATATCATTAGTGTTTGATTGAAAATTCTTAATGCATAAGCCATCAAGTGTAAACTAATGGAGAGAATTTTTTATGACTTGCAAAAGATTTTACATTTTTTAAGTATAAAGAAGGTTTTAGATTTGAACTTCCATTTTTTTTTTTGGTCCACTGAAGGCTACACAAGTAGGAGTAGTCTATCATCTCTTATAATTTCACCCCATCTAGTCCCAATGAGATTTGAACACTAAACCTCCACGATCAATTGCTTAGTGCTTAACCATTGGGCTGTCCCTTAAGTTGTTAAAAAGGCTAAGCCCGTTTGGGTTTAGTCCAATTTGGGCTGATTGGGCCAATTTCTAAATGGGCTAGCAAATGGCTGTCTCAGCCCGTTGGCCTTATCTTTTTTTTTTTTAAATATTATTATTTAAAATTGGACTAAAAATTAATAAGGCTTTAGGCCTTTTTTTTAATAAAGTGATAAATAAAACTAACATAAAGATGCATAAAAAAAATATGCATGAGATGAATATTGTAAAATTTAAATACAAGTCCATGTACCAAAAAAAAGTACTCTATAATAGATATTTAATTAAATGAATCTTAGGTGAAAATGATTCAAGAGGCAAAAGAATATAAACCCACTAAAAGTTACTTAAAGAGTTAGATTCCCTTTTATTAGTTTCTTATTTCCCTTGAGCTTATTCTGCCTTAAATTAACTTTCAACAATACTTTACAAAAAGTAATACTAATGAGTGAACTGCCAAGCTTGTTGAAGCACAATAATGATTTAGTTTTAATATTTGGCTTGGGGATCGCGATTCCAAAGAATTAGAATAGATCAGAAAAATACTAAATAATTTGTAGTTAAGTGATTATAAATTCTTTATTCGAATTCAAATAGTCAAAAGTATTAAAAAAGAAAAATAATAAACCACAAAAATGTATGGTGGGGTTTGGTCTGTTGATGTTGAGAACTCACAGAAAGATAAGAATATGCCTACGCTTTCAAATTAGTAATTTAAGCTTCATTTACCTTTCCTTTTCAAATAAAGCTTTTTAGGATGAAAATATGAAAGTGTAAAATAAAAATAAAGATACATAAAGTGATATGATTTAATTTTTTTTCAAAAAAAAGTTAAATGGATCAGTTTGGCTCGTTTTTATTCAAGCTGGTAGTTATTTAACTTAGTGCTCATTTAGAATGGCCAAAATGGGTTTAAATCTAACCCATTTTAACAGCTATAGCTGTCCTCTTTGAGACATATTCTCATGTAATACAACAAATAAAAATTCTNAATGGAGAGAATTTTTTATGACTTGCAAAAGATTTTACATTTTTTAAGTATAAAGAAGGTTTTAGATTTGAACTTCCATTTTTTTTTTTGGTCCACTGAAGGCTACACAAGTAGGAGTAGTCTATCATCTCTTATAATTTCACCCCATCTAGTCCCAATGAGATTTGAACACTAAACCTCCACGATCAATTGCTTAGTGCTTAACCATTGGGCTGTCCCTTAAGTTGTTAAAAAGGCTAAGCCCGTTTGGGTTTAGTCCAATTTGGGCTGATTGGGCCAATTTCTAAATGGGCTAGCAAATGGCTGTCTCAGCCCGTTGGCCTTATCTTTTTTTTTTTTAAATATTATTATTTAAAATTGGACTAAAAATTAA
The DNA here is from genome assembly GCA_003255065.1 of Cercis canadensis. Taxonomy (NCBI): domain Eukaryota; kingdom Viridiplantae; phylum Streptophyta; class Magnoliopsida; order Fabales; family Fabaceae; genus Cercis; species Cercis canadensis. The sequence goes on along the minus strand of QAOA01001875.1, from coordinate 502,970 downwards.
TAAGGCTTTAGGCCTTTTTTTTAATAAAGTGATAAATAAAACTAACATAAAGATGCATAAAAAAAATATGCATGAGATGAATATTGTAAAATTTAAATACAAGTCCATGTACCAAAAAAAAGTACTCTATAATAGATATTTAATTAAATGAATCTTAGGTGAAAATGATTCAAGAGGCAAAAAAATAACCACTAAAAGCTACTTAAAGAGTTAGATTCCCTTTTATTAGTTTCTTATTTCCCTTGAGCTTATTATGCCTTCAATTAACTTTCAACAATACTTTACAAAAAGTAATACTAATGAGTGAACTGCTAAGCTTGTTGAGGCACAATAATGATTTAGTTTCAATATTTGGCTTCGGGACCACGATCCCCAAAGAATTAGAATAGACCAAAAAAATACTAAATAACTTGTTGTACCTAAGTAGTTATAATTTCTTTGTTCGAATTCAAATAGTTAAAAGTATAAAAAAAATAATAATAATAAACCACAAAAATGTATGGTGTGGTTTGGTCTGTTGATGTTGAGAACCCAAAGAAAGATAAGAATATGCCTACGCTTTCAAATTAATAATTTAAGCTTCATTTACCTTTCCTTCTCAAATAAAGCTTTTTAGGATGAAAATATGAAAGTGTAAAATAAAAATAAAGATACATAAAGTGATCTGATTTATTTTTTTTTTCAAAAAAAAGTTAAACGGATCAATTAGGCACGTTTTTATTTAAGCTGATATTTTTTGAACCTAATGCTCATTTAGAACGGCCAAAATGGGTTTAAATCTAACCCATTTTAATAGCTCTAGCTGTCCTCTTTGAGACATATTCTCATGTAATACAACAAACAAAAATTCTCAATTGATGGTATGCATTATAATCATATTATTTAGGTGTGTTAATTTGGTAATATTTTTTGAATTGAATAACATAATTCAAATATGTAATAAACTATTAATTTCTTTTTGGTAACCGGAAATTTACGGCGAGGGGAGACTTCCACTCTCAAAACTAAGGCATGGCACAAATCTCAGCAAGAGCTTACGGTGGTACTTACAGATTACTTACCAAAAAGGAACTGCTTATGATGTGATTTGAACTTAAGTCTTACAAGCGAAATACTATTCATTTGTAATTAACGGTTAGAAGTAGCTATCTAACAAATTACTAATGTAACTTTGCATAAAAACTTTTAAAACATATATTCAATCATTATTTATATAGATGGGATACTCATCGATTAATTTTGACAATGAAACTTCAAACTACATTATGTGAGAATTATGAATAATAACTCCTGTATCCAAATTTATGTGCCAAATTAAGTTTGGTAATGTAGGATATTATTGTTCCATATATATGCAAATGCACACTACACAGTTAAGGAGTTCACTATACTTAATTATTGTAACTAAAGTAGTCAAATATATTTCATAAGTCATAACTATTAAATTGGTCTTCTTTATCTAATGAATAAAGTTATTCGTTCTATACCTAATTCTTGTAAATAATGGACCCAAATATATTGCCTAACATTAAACTGGTATTCTTTATAAAATTAATCAATTATTCGAAATGAAGTAGCTCTTATGCATGATTATTCAAAGTGCATAAATTGCTCAAAAATATTTGCAAGACCTCCCTCATTATTTTATTTTTCTAGTTTGTGGTACAAATGATGAATTCCCTTGCCATTAAGTCTAATGGCTTTTGTAGATGACCTGATTTTTTTAGAGGAAAAAATAAATGTATTAAGAAGTAGAATAATTTGTTAAGAGTACATAAGAGATTAAAGGAATATGATAATCCACCCAAATGTTTGTATTATCAAACTGTTGAAACAAATGAATAAATCGATAAGAAATCATATTGCCAGTACGACGAATACAAAAAAAATAAAATGAAAACTCAACATTAAAAATATAACATTATCAAGAATTAACCTAAACTTTGAATCATTAGACACACCATGGTTGGTTGGTGCCCGTTCATATGAGACCAATAATGTAAAATCAGAAAATTAACACAAGGTGTAGTATGTGCCCTTTTATTTAGGAAAATGCAATCTTAAACATTTCAAAATTTTTTGAAAAAATCAAAACAACAAAAGTAAGAGTGCAAATGCAATTAATAACATTACTAATATTTTTGGCTATTACGAAAATAAAATAAAAATATAGAAAGAAATTAAATATAATAATTCATGATTTATAAATCTAACTAAAAGAATCAAGTTTAAATTTTAAATTTGTACTATGAGATACTCTCTAACTAGTTACCATATGACCTATTACAATATAATAGCTTTACTTGTATCTGAGCAAACCATTTTCTTTTGTTTGTTTTTGTGACAAAGTGCATATATATAAATCAACAGCAAAAACCCATAAAAATCACACGAAGGAGAAAAATAAACAGTAAAAAAACATACTTTTTTCCCATTCCAACATTTGTTGCGTCTCTTTATTATGATGTCAAAAATAGCTGAGATATGAGTTTCAACACAGGAAGCAAAAAGTGCACAAACTCCGAAAAGGATCAGAAAATGATGTATCTAGGAGAAGACACATCTCTTCTCTCAATATTATAAAATTTTATTTAATTTGTATATCATCAAATAACTCACTTTATACCTGCATGATTAGATTAGTAAATTTTCAACTCAACTAAGATAGACAGGTAAGTAATTTTTTTGGGGTGTCTTAGAGCGTGTTTGACATAACCAGTTTTTTTGAAAGAAAATAAACTATTCTTATTGTGTAGTTTTCAATTGAAAAAAAATAAAAATCATTCGTTTAATTATGTATCTATGTTTTACATATGAAATTAACATACAATAAAATCATAGTGGTAACATATAACTAAATAAATCAACAATATATTGGTTGAATGTAAGCAGGCTGAGCCCCAAGACATTATAAGTCAAAGGTCATGAGTTTGAATATTTAGAATTGCACTTGTTGAGAAAGATTTATTGGTTATTGCTATTATCTTGAACATGAATTAATCCCATATCTAAAAAGCGTGAAAATATNTAAGTGTAAAAAAAAAAATGTAACTAAATAATGATAAATAAAAATGAATTCATTCCTAGTTTCCTACTTGTTGAGAATCACCGTTCTCACCATCACATGAGGGTAAAAAAAATACTGGTGATTTTAGATATTATGAAATCAATTTTTTTTTTTAACACCAAACATATGAATAATCATATTTGCATAACAAAAGTAGAAATAGAATCACCATTCTTGCGTGAGAAAGACACTCTTATAGTATTGTGTTGCAAATAAAATTTATTTTAGTCACTTTAACGTTGAAGGCACAATTGAATGGATACACAATCAAATCAAACGAAGAATTAAGACTAAATGATTGGGGAATTAATTATCAAAATAAAAACTAAATTTTGTAAAATTACACAGTCAATGATCAAAATTAAATCCATACTTATCTACCCTTTTTTTAATTTAAAAAATGTATAAATAGAACTAATTTAGTACGCAACAATGCCAAAGCTGGGGTTACCTTCTGATTATTTTCTTTCAAAAAAAAAGTTAGATTGTCTTTTTTATTAACTTTTCTTGTGAAAGAAAGTAATATAACATGATGTTCATAAAAATGTAAGACATTCATGCAACCACTCCGAAAATTGATCATATAGAGATGCTTAAAATTTATGCGTGCTATGTAAAAATGGTTAAACTAAACAAATAATTGGTTAAAAATTTAGTGATCAATGTATAATGCAATTTTTTTTTTTGGTTATAAGAGAGTGCAATGTACAGAAAACAAAAAAGGAAGTACACTACAAGAATATAACCCTTGATATAAAATAATATAATTTCTATAATTAAAAGATGTGTTATTAAACTCACAAATTATTAACACATTGCAATTCCTTTTATTTCCTCGTGCATAAGTTAAAGTATATAAAAAGATATTTTAATTTTTAAAAATTATAAATGGTGAATAATAAAATTTTCATATTTCTGACAACTTAAAAATGATTGATAAACGCATGGCAAGTTAGAATTACCTAGGACAAAAATAATTAATACATTCGTTAATAAATATGATTCTAAAATGGCGTATATACTTACATCTATAAATATTCAAATCTCCCATGATTGCGGGTTATTTCCTTAGATTTGAAAGTAATTAATTTTCTGTTACCTCATTTAGTTATCAAAAATAAATAAAAATGATGCGCTACGGTCATTCGTAGATGTTTTTTTGTATATTATATTTAAATTATTTTATTTATTTTTCTTTTCTAGTGAAAGACGTGTTCCTTTATTCTGTAATTGAAGTCCTTATGATTGTGAATAGTGGAAGCCAATTTTGTTGCATTCTTCTATTCTAGTGAGTGTTTGAAAATCCAAATACAGGTGTATTTTCTTTTTAAGCTAATTTGAATTGTACGTATTCATATACTTCCTTTTTTCACCAATGCTTACTTTCTTTGACATCAGAGATTACAAATCCGAATTAGAAAAAAGAAATAAAAATCTGTGGATTCTTTTCCCTCCCTTTCTTACCACTTTTCAGAAAATGGTAAAATGGGGCAAATCCGATAATGAAGAAAATAGAGATATCACACAATCCGTTAAAATCCTACAGTCACCGGCAGTGATGGATTAAGAAATTGAGATTCAGACAGTGTGCGTGTCACGTGTCAGTGTCCCCATCAACTCCAAATTCAAGTACTCCCAATATCCTCAACCGTCAAACTTTGTATCTATTCTACTCGCCATCTCATTGGATTCCTTCAACTCACTCTCTTGGACTACCCTACTCCCGCACACTCTGAATCAAAACCACGAAAAGACAAGGGACTCGCAATGTCAAAAGGACAAGCTTCACGCGCCTTGGACACTCGCTCGAACGAAATAGGATTGGGGCGGACATCACGAATCCTGTTTTAGTAGTGGGCCCCACACTTCCCCTACTCGCTTTCTCTCTCTTTATAAATATATATTATAACAGAAGAGGGGGAAAAAAAAACAAAGATAGCGAGAGGAAGAAGAAAAATTGTGCATGGAGGGAAGGGAGAGGCCATTGGAAGGAGAGCATGGAAACAGCTGAATCCGATGGGTTTTGGTTTTGGGGTTTGATTCTTCGACGGGATTGTGGGAGAAAACAAATATAAAAGGAGAGAAAACCATTGACTTTCTGATTACCTCTGAGTCACTGTAAGTCAGCTTCAGCCATATTTTATGAAATAGAAAAGAATATATATTTTATCTGATTACTTTTTATTATATTAATCGTAATTTTCTTCTGTCCTTTTCTCTTCCACAGATCCCAGAGAGAGAAAGTGTGGAAGGATCTGAAAATCCATAACTTTCTTGGCTGTGCACCAGACTATTTGTTTGGCCTTTTTACTTTGGTTACTGTCAAATTAAAAGGTATCAATTTCTCCGTACTTGGGTTGGTTTCCATGCCATCTAACATTGCCCTTTTCTCTCTATTTCTCACTTATATCAGTGAGGAAGAGAGAGAAGCAACCACAGCGATTGGATTTGGTATCATGTATTTGAAAAGTCGGTCCAAAGTGTGAATATGAAATATTCATATATGATATAAAGGTTAAAGCTTTTTTTTTTTTCGCTTCGTTCCCATCTGCTTTTACATTCCTTTTCTCTCTGACTTCCTTTGGGGAACCCTCTTTTGGTTTTCTCCTTTCTGGGTCTCTTTCAAAACTTTCAATACTGACAAATAATCGGTCAAGTGAGCCAGAAGTTATGCAAGAAATATAGAAAATTAGGGCTCCATATTTTTTGTCACTGTTCTATGGTTTTTCACTTCCTTCGTATCTGGTGGGAACTTTGGATCAAGAAAAAAAGGGTCTTTCTTGTCTTGTTCCCCTTTTCCTTTTCTTTCTCTATCTGTAACAGTCTTTTCTAGAGAGAGAGAATGGAGTTTGGAGTCATGCATGGGCGTTGACAAGGAAGCAACTTTTTGTTTCTTCTGTTTATGCTTAATATTCAATTGTCAGTCTTAGCTCAATCTGGTTTCAGGGTCAAAAAAGTTAAGAGTGGAAGGAATCAAAACAGTGCCTTGGCTAAAGTGAAAGTGAGAATTTCGAAAAAAACCTGCAGAGAACAAACACTCAGGAAGGGAGAGACTTTGATATAGAGAAAAATTGGGAGATAGTGAGAGAAAGGGCCCGAGCATTGGTTTTCTTTTTTTATGGGTTTTGAGGGTTTGATTAGGAGGAGTAGTGAGAACAGTGGCGGTGGGGGTGCAAGAGTTGTGGCTAATATTTCTCCATATAACCACTTCATGCCCAGTGGTTCCATTGTTGAGCCACCTCTTCATTCGACATCTATTTCAAGTTCAATGCAAAATTCCTCCGCTTTCTCTTTCTCCATTGTATGCTCCATCTCTTCTACTTGGTCTCGTTTTCTGAAAATATTAATTTGTAGTTTTGCTTCATAAATTGATAATGAATTTGATTTGTGTATTTTATTATTCAACCTTTTTCTTGTTGCTGATGAGGCTATTCTGCAGCAAAGGAAAATGGAGGGCCATGGTGAGATGGCTCTTATTGGGGAAAATTTTGATCCTAGTTTGGTTGGGAGGATGAGGGATGATGGGTATGAGAGCCGTTCAGGAAGTGACAACTTTGAAGGCGCTTCAGGTGATGATCAGGAAGCTGGTGATGATCAGCCGCAGAGGAAGAAGAAATATCACAGGCACACTCCACACCAGATTCAAGAGCTTGAATCGTATGGCTTTATGAATTTTTGAATTTTATTTTGCAAATATGTTTATTGTAATTGAGTTATCTGCTAATGGAAGGTTTTTTTTTTTTTNTTTTTTTTCTGTATTGGCTTTGCTCTTATTATTATTATTATTATTATTATCTTTTTAATGTTATATATTGGTTTAGGTTCTTCAAGGAGTGTCCTCATCCTGATGAGAAGCAAAGGATGGAACTGAGCAGGAAGCTTGGCTTGGAGAGTAAGCAAGTCAAATTCTGGTTTCAAAATAGGCGAACCCAAATGAAGGTAAATTGGAATATGGGTTTATTGGTTCTTTGGTGAGTTTATGTTTTGTTGATGGGATTTGGATAATGTACTAACAGAATTGCTCTTGTTAAACCAGACTCAACTTGAACGGCATGAGAACGTAATTCTGAGACAAGAAAATGATAAGCTCCGAGCTGAAAACAGTGTGATGAAGGAAGCCATGTCGAATCCAGTATGTAACAGCTGTGGTGGCCCAGCCATTCCTGGACAAATTTCATTCGAGGAGCACCAGCTGAGGATTGAAAATGCTCGCCTAAAGGATGAACTGAACCGTATATGTGCTCTGGCAAACAAGTTCATAGGCAGGCCGCTTTCATCCTTGGCCAGTCCCATAGCTCTTCCGGGCCCAAATGCTGCTTTAGAACTTGCTATTGGAAGGAATGGACTTGGTGGTTCAAGCCCTCTGCCAATGGGACTTGATTTGGGAGATGGAGGCTTGAGCACTCCACCGGCAATGCCTGGGATTAGATCACCAATGGGATTGATGGAAAGTGAAGTCCAGCTTGAACGATCCATGGTCATTGAGCTTGCATTGTCTGCTATGGAGGAATTAATTAAGATGTCTCAGGCAGATAGCCCTCTTTGGATTAAGAGTTTCGATGGCGAGAAGGAGGCACTGAACCATGATGAATATGCAAGGATGTTTTGTTCTTGTATTGGCCCAAAACCTACTGGTTATGTAACTGAAGCTACGAGAGAAACTGGCATAGTAAGCATCAACAGTTTGAACCTCGTGGAAACATTGATGGATGCGGTATGACATTGAACTTAGGCTTTACTGAATTTTAACTTAATTTGAAATTCCAAGCTGTCATTCACAAATTCATAACTTGTTCAAAAACTTATAATCTTTAAATATAGGGATTTAAATTAGGCAACATTCAATGAGGCATGAATTTGCTTTATCATTGTTGCTGGGCTCCACTGCATTGCTGCTTTATATTTATCTTCTAGAGATTTATATATTGGCATACGAACTCGAGTTATGTGCTTTTAGTGGAAACAGTTTGATTTGTTGCCGATGCTTCTAATGACTGTGACGGGCACTGAATCTAGAATTTTTGGAATTTATTAGAATATATTGTTCTAATTGTTTCTATGAATAGAATCGATGGGCGGAGATGTTTCCATCCATGATTGCTAGAGCTGCCACCCTTGATGTCATATCACATGGCATGGCTGGAACCAGAAATGGTGCTTTACATGTGGTATGTTTATCTGCTTTATGTTTTCTTCACTTTGCCATATTTGGCTGAAAATGATTGCGGTCATGATTTTTAGATGCATGCTGAGGTTCAACTGCTTTCTCCCTTTGTCCCTGTTCGTCAATTGAGATTCCTCCGGTTCTGCAAGCAGCATGCTGAAGGTGTATGGGCTGTAGCTGATGTTTCAATTGACATTGGCCGTGACACTGCCAATGCAAGCCCATTCATGAGCTGTAGGAGGCTTCCTTCTGGCTGTGTTATACAGGATATGCCCAATGGTTACTCTAAGGTAACTGCTTCTCTTACTTCTTTTTTAAATACTTCATTTTTTTTTTTTTGTAGATGCTATCTTTTATTAACTTGCTGAAGTGTTTAAATGTTATTCGTCTTGCTGTGGGTATTTATTACTTCTTTCAATTAATGGGGTGGTTTCATATAACTGATCTTTAGGTTCTGTTTGGGAGTTTTTTTGGAGGGGAGAGGAGAGGAGAGGAAAGGGAGGAAAAGGAAGGGAAGGGAAAAGGAGGGGTTTTCCCCTCCTTTGTTTGGATGATTAAAATGAGCAAAAGGAGAAAAAAGGAAATGAAAGAAATAAATTTTTTGAATTTTACAAATTTATCCTTTATTTATAAAGTAAATATATTTAATATAAGATTTAATAATGTTATCTAAATAGTATTTGAAAAAGAATTTGAAGAAATAAATAGAAGTATAATAGTAAACTACTCTTTTTTCTCTCCAAACCCCCCAAATTGGGAGAACACAAAAGTGAGGCAAAAAAGGAATGCAAGGGTTTGAGATTACCCATTGGTTTCCTTTCCTTTTTTAATCTTGAATTTTCAAACAAGGGGATGGACATATTTACTCCTTTCCTTTCCTCTCCCTTTCCCCCAATTTTAACTCCCAAACAAACCCTTAAGATTGGTTCGCAAGCTCTTGCACTTCCATCCTACCTTCACTCTGCTACCAAGACTTCACATTGTTATTCATTCTTAATGGTTGGTTTTCTTTTACTGTAACTGCTTTAGATAAATTATGCTAGAATTTTACCCAAGGGTTCAGTCCTTTTAGTATTATTCTACTGGAGAAGATGCTCCATAAGTTAAATTATATTATTATCTTCGAACTCTAAAGGTGGGGTTGCTTAATGTCTGTACTTAAATTTGTCCACNATTCTTAATGGTTGGTTTTCTTTTACTGTAACTGCTTTAGATAAATTATGCTAGAATTTTACCCAAGGGTTCAGTCCTTTTAGTATTATTCTACTGGAGAAGATGCTCCATAAGTTAAATTATATTATTATCTTCGAACTCTAAAGGTGGGGTTGCTTAATATCTGTACTTAAATTTGTCCACTGCTACTTTTAGAGATGAGTGAATCAAGGCTTACATGGTTTAGTGATAATTGGAAACTTTTTTTCTGTATCTTAAGTATGTGATCCTTGTACTACATATCAGTGCATAATAATTTAAAATCTTGGGTTCTTCAGTCTGCTAAGTGTAAACAATATAACTGATGCTTCTATTCCTATCTCTCCTTTTGTATAACTTGTATCATTTGTTTACTGTTTACGAGACTGTAATGACCTGGATCCAGTCTTATGCTATAATATAAATGGTGCCTGGTTATGTGATAATCCGTGCCCTTTAATATAATCAGACCTTTGATTTTTATCAAATTAAAACACTCCGTAAAATATTCAATTAAAGCTTTCTATTTTAATCTCCTGTATTTGGAATCACCTGTATCTCTTTGACATATGCTTCTCTTTTGACCTCAAACTTCAGCATCTCAACAGACTTCTATGTTGTGATATTAATTTATAATTGGCCTAGGGTTTCATGTCAACATTTTCCTATGTTGTTAAGTGTGGACTTTAGTTACACTATTCAATATCTCTCTCCTAATCCCATCTGTTTGATTGCATATATTTATTCTTTAACTAAACCATATCTTATTAATGAAGTTTTCAAAGAGTAACCCTTTTGCCATTTACTATTGAGGGCTCTTATGGTAGACAGATCCACAAAATAGGTCTGCAGCTACTAATTTCCTGGAAACTTCAAATGCCATACGGTTGTCTGGTAGCCTAGCTGGCATTTAGACTTAAGAAAATGGGTTGACTCTTTATTTGACTAAGGGGGTGTGTCTATTCAGCAGTAGATGTGCCATGGACTAATTCTCCAAAGAGATAAATGTCATCTCACCTTCTGGTCTCCTGATTACCTTTTCTCCCCTAAAAGAGAATCTTGATAATTATTGGAAAAAAGAAAAGAAAAGAAAAAACAGTTTTCGTGGAAAAAATAGTTGTGATCTTCATTAGTAAGTAAAGGGGGAAAATATTTTTTGTGGGGGGTTTTCAACTCAGATAACATAGTAGTGTCTTGTTCCACAGTGATTGAAAGATGAGCAGCATTCTCTTTCTAAATGTTGAGCTCATAGGGCTGTGCATAAGTCAGATTTCTTTATCATTGCATTGAATTATTCCAGTATTTTTCATAAGATTGACATTAGTAAGTTGCACTGTTGCAGGTTACATGGGTTGAGCATTCACAATATGATGAGACTGTGGTCCACCAACTCTACCGCCCCTTGCTTAATTCTGGTATTGGCTTTGGTGCTCATAGGTGGATGGCCACTCTCCAAAGGCAATGTGAATGCTTAACATTCCTGATGTCCCCTTCCAGTGAGGATCACATTGCAGGTCTATCACTGTGACCGCCTTATCACTCGTTCACTTGGCTAAAATCATAAAGTTCACATTTTGATGGACCCCATTCTGTTAACAGGCATGAGCTCAGCTGGTAGGAGAAGCATGCTGAAGCTGGCACAACGTATGACTGAAAACTTCTGTTCCGGGGTTTGTGCTTCATCTGCACGCAAGTGGGACAGCCTTCAAGTGGGGAATTTGGGTGATGACATCAAAGTAATGACCCGGAAGAACGTGGATGACCCTGGTGAGCCTCCCGGTATTGTGCTCAGTGCTGCAACTTCTGTTTGGATGCCAGTGTCACGGCATAGGCTGTTCAATTTCCTGCGTGATGAGCGGATGCGAAGCGAGTGGGACATTCTGTCCACTGGTGGGCTAATGCAAGAGATGGTCCACATTGCCAAGGGACAGGCACATGGAAATTGTGTTTCTCTCCTTCGTGCAAGCGTAAGTGGTCTTTTTCCCATTGCTTGCTTGTAATGCAAGAAAACAAAATCTCTTCACCCTCTTTTTGTTGTTTAGACTTGAGAAATGATTAATCCACAATATTTGTGTACCCAACTGTACATAAACTGTGAGGTGGCAGAATCTTAGTTTGACTGAAAAAAGTATAAGTGAGACTAGTTGAATTTAGATTCTGTCACAGTTGTGGATTGTTGTGGTAAAATTTTACATCTTTATTTGTCTTAATGTTCTTATATTATTTTGATGGACTTTTCAGGCTGTGAATGCCAACGAGACCACAATGCTGATTCTGCAAGAGACATGGACAGATAGCTCGAGCTCAATGGTAGTCTATGCACCGGTGGACATCCAATCCTTGAACGTTGTTATGAGCGGTGGAGATTCTATGTATGTTGCTCTGTTGCCTTCAGGATTTGTTATTCTTCCTGATGGCCAACCCGGGTCCGGCTATGGTGGCGCGCTAAACAATTGCAATGGGACTCTACTGAAGAGCGGCAATGATGGCGGCGGGGATGGTGGTGGATGCCTATTCACAGTTGGGTTCCAAATTCTGGTGAATAGCTTGCCATCTGCTAAACTCACTGTTGAGTCAGTTGAGACAGTGAACAACCTCATCTCATGCACTATCCAGAAAATCAAAGCTGCTCTTAGGGTTCCTTGATTCTGGCTGCTGCTGTTCATTCAACCTGTTCTGTCTTTTTTATTATTATTATTGGAAGAAAAAAGAAGTTATATATATTAGGATGTATAGACTTTTGGTATAGAAAAATAGTGAAGGGGTTTGAGACAAAGTAAGGTTCGCAAAAGGGAGGTCACGAGTCAAGAACGAACCGCGAAAGAGGATTTGAAACTTGGTGCCACAGCCGCTGCTGGGAATGTTGACTGTTGACTCTGGCGTTGGAAATGGTGGTTCGGGTATTGACTCGTTGACCTGCGAGATAGTCTCACTCTCACCTCTCTTATTTGTCCAAAACACTCTCTTGTTCAGTTATTCATGCATCCTATTCCTATACAAGTACAAAATTATCTCAAACTAGGGGACCTTTTTTGAAATTGCATTTTTCTCTTTTTATCATGGGTATTGCAGCATTAGTCCTTTATGATTTTTTTTTTTTGATAGTCCTTGTGTCCCAAGAATATGTGAATTCAGAGTCTCTCGTCCCTGATTATTGGTTTTTATTTCTTTGCTCTTTTTAAAGGATTTGAAAAGATTTTGCATTTTATGGATAATAGTTTTCCTGTTATGTATTTGTTGTGACTAAATTAGGATTTTAAGATATGATATGTTTGGTATTTTTTTTTCACTGCAGAATAATGATTTCTAATTAGATCAATCATGGAGTTTTTTTTTTATTTAGTATATGACAACATGAAAATTTAAACCCTTAATCTTTTGTAAATTATTTAATTTTTTTATAAAAATATTTGAAGACACTTAACAAATGATAATTAAATTAATAAATTTTATTTGAGATGTTGCTTACTAATTAAGGTTTAAATATACTGTAAGTCTTTGTAGTTTTGATGAATTTTAAATTAGGTCTTTATAATTTTTTTTTTTGAATCTTTGTAGTTTAATTTTTTTTAATTGGGTCTCTTATATCACTATTTGATTATAATTTTTTCAGTTTAATGTTAACATAGCAAATGACTTATTTATGGGGCAATAAAAAAAATTGATGTGATGCCAAAGTGAAACAAAAATTGTCATCTCATCAAATTTTGGCTCAAAAAAATGCATACAAAAGTTGATGAGATGGCAATTTTTATGTTATTTTGGTGCTATGTCAATTTCTTTTATTGTCACATAGACAAGCTGTTTGCTATGTCAGCATTAAACTAATGGATTTATAATCGGGGATGATGACAGAGACCCAATTAAAAAAAATTCAAACTATAAAGATCCCAAAAAAGGAAAAAAAAAAATTATAGATATCTGATTCAAAATTCATCTAAACTTCAAAAATCTACAACATACTTAAACTTGGAATTAATTACGCTGAATTCCTTTTGTTGGGATTATACTCAAAATCTCTTAAATGGAAAAATATATTTCAGCTTTGGGCTTGGAAAAGTACATTTTAGCAAATTTAGGCTTCTGCTCGTACTCTCTATCGTTTGGGCCAATTAAGCCCATTTTGGAAATTAACCCACTAATTCACTATTCAGCCCAAAAACATAGAGAGATAAAAAAAATACTCTCTATTTCGCCCCTAAAATTGCAATAATTTCATATTCTCCCCCTATTTTTGGTTATTTTCTCGAACCACCCTTTCCCGCTCCCTTTACCTCACTGACACAAGGATCAAAACTTAGCAGCAAACCCTAAACACTCGACACCGAAAGGAGCAAACAATGCGAATCTTGTTCACCTATACATCCAATATATTCAAGCGCAAGACTTTAACACTTGAGCGTTCTCCGTTAATTCTCTACAATTTCAATTTCACAAGAGAAATGTCTCAGTCCACTGCCATTCCCAAAAACCTTGAAAGAGTTCGAGATCATGGCTACGACAACTACATGGAGGTCGAGAAGAAAATGCGGAAAGTTCTCAAATTTCAGGACCTTCTTCTCTCTCAACACAACCAAACAATCCCAATTTCTCGCCTTGACCCCCTCTCTCGCCGCCTTGGGTTCATGCAGCACGAAGCTGGTGCTTTCATTCTCAAATTCCCTCATGTTTTCGAAGTTTATGAACACCCAGTTCAGCGGATTCTCTATTGCCGCTTGACCCGGATGGCCAATCTCCAAATTGAGCAGGAAAGGAAGGCCCTCATTGCGCAAATCCCAGAAGCTGTGACGCGCCTTAGGAAACTTCTCATGATGTCTAACACTGCAAGGCTTCGTCTTGAGCATGTTCGCATTGCACGGTCTGCATTTGGATTGCCTGACGACTTTGAATATTCGGTGATTCTCAAATACCCTCAATATTTTCGATTGTTTGATGCTAAAGAAACTAGGAATAAGTACATTGAGGTTGTGGAGAGAGACAAAAGCTTAGCTGTGTGTGCCATAGAGAAAGCTAGGGAGAAGGAGCATAGGGAGAAAGGAATTGATGCTGAAAATGTTAGATTTTCTTTTCTTATAAATTTCCCACCTGGGTTTAAGATTGGGAAGTATTATAGAATTGCTGTGTGGAAGTGGCAGCGGCTTCCTTACTGGTCACCCTATGAGGATGTTTCTGGGTATGATTTGCGATCGATTGAGGCTAAGAAGCGAATGGAGAAGAGGGCAGTTGCCACAATCCATGAATTGCTGTCTCTGACAGTGGAGAAGAAAATTACTCTAGAGAGGATTGCACATTTTCGGATGGCAATGAATTTGCCAAAGAAGTTGAAAGACTTTCTTCTTCAGCATCAGGGGATATTTTATATCTCCACCAGAGGAAATCATGGAAAACTCCATACGGTTTTCCTTAGGGAGGCATATAAAAAGGGAGAGTTGATAGAGCCTAATGATTTATATTTGGCAAGAAGGAAGCTAGCTGAATTGGTTTTATGGAGTCCTAGAAAAGCAAAAGTCGACAGAGAATTGGTTGGCTCCAGGAGAGGCAGAGAAGATGATGATATGTGGCTTATGGCAGGAGCTCGTGTTGAGAATGATTATCAAGATTTAAAGGGTGGAAATGGTTCGGTGCAAGATAGGGATGCACAAGATGATTTGACATCAGATTTGAGTTCTGATGTTGATTCTGATTTTGTAGATGAGGATTGAGGATCCTGGGGTATTCTTATGATTTTGATTGTTCCAGTTTTGCTAT
Source organism: Cercis canadensis (assembly GCA_003255065.1). Classification (NCBI taxonomy): domain Eukaryota; kingdom Viridiplantae; phylum Streptophyta; class Magnoliopsida; order Fabales; family Fabaceae; genus Cercis; species Cercis canadensis. The sequence continues at coordinate 487,800 of QAOA01001875.1, read as the reverse complement.
TGAGAAGTCTCCTGATGGTTTTGAAACTTCACAGTGGACACCGAGGTATGATTGCTATTTATGTCATCTAATCGGAAGAGATATTTTTCATATGTGAATTGATTGGGTGTTATTATGAAAAGTGTTTCAAGTATCTTTTCATGGATAACAATCCCTACCATGGGAATTTGAATTTACAGGAAGATTGATTATATTGATGGTGGTGTCTTATGGGAAGTCAAGTCTTCAAGATGGTTGTCTTCAGATGGTTTAACCTAGAACAGATATCACAGAGTGAAAGCAATTTTAGGTTGAGGAAGGTATCCATATAATCATGGATGCCTTGTCATCATTGTTTTACCTATACATACAGAAACAATAGGATGGACGAATAAACACTGAGCCAAAAAAGATCTAACAGCTTTTAGCTTGAAGGTTCAAGTTGTTGGAGGAAATAGTCTCAGGTGGATATTCGTCCAGTCATGTAAGGTAACCCATATAAATTATGTGTAACTTGAGTTGGATTAATGTCGTATTTTGGAAATTACGGATTCAAGTAGGCATGGCAGTACAATGTAATTGTCTTTTATTTGTAAATACAAAATTACTGTATTCAGAATTTAGTAGTTCAGAACTAATGGTACCATATCTTATCGTTAAAAATAATTGCCAAAAATTTATATTTCGTGGACCTGCAACAATGGGAGCTCTCTCTCTCTCTCTTGGGTGGTGGGGGTAGGTTCCCATAAGATTTTGTTTCATGTTTTCTTATTCATTTTCGTATATGGCTACCATATTATGGTATTTTATGCATAATTTTATTAGATAAAATCTCAGGACAAGAAGCAAAAGTATTATATGGCATTAAAACCACTGCAGTTGTGATTCTAATTTACTGCTTCAGAAGTCAGAACAGATGAAAATGCCTATAAGAATCTGCTCATGGGATACCCACGATCTACATTGATGAACTAAATGGTCGAATTATATATATACTTTGTGTGGTTCTTATTGTTTATTTAACTTCCAAAACAAAAGCCTGAATTTACTGCTAAATGCCTAGTTGTGCATCTGTTTAAATTTTCATCCATCAATATGTATCACTGTTTGACTTCCACCGTTTTAGTCCTTATGATATTTTGTGGTTATAAATTTTTTTTTTCTTTAAAAATGTGATTTGATATTGACTTGATGTATATTTCATTGTTGAGATTGCAGTAAACTGATTATGCTAAAGACTAGTTTTTTCTTTAGATGGAGATGTCTTAGGTTAACATCAAATTATACTTTGGATTAAATGAATTTCTCAGATAATTCATCACATAGAAGGAAAGAGAAGCAGGAGAAGTCACAAAGACTGGGGAAAGAATGGGCAAATTCTAAATAGGATTTAAAGAAGGACTTAGGTTTATGCTACATTACTACTGTCCTGAGAAATAAATCAGCAACAATTCCTTGTTGAAATGAACCGTACTCACTTATTGCTTTGCTTTTTTCCTTTTACCCTGCATAATGTGATTTTTTCTTTATATCTCGTTCTCCTTCAACCCTTGAGGCAGAGAGTGAGTCATGTGAAGCTTAAGGGTTTTGTTGGGGAGTTGGAGGGGAAGGTAAGGGATGAGAAGGAGGGGACTTTGGTGAGTAAGGAAAGGAGAGGAAGGGAAAGCATTCCTTCCAAAATACCCCTTTTTTTTTTTGTTTTGATTGTTGTGGGGTGGAGGGGTGTTGGAGTTAGCTCCAAGCCCTCCTTTTCCCTTAAATTTTTTTAAATAACTCCCAACTAAGGGAAAGGTTTGTATTAACGTCTCCTTTTGTTCGCCCCCCCACCCTTCTCTCTCATTCCAAGTACACCAGCAGTGCTTGACAAAGAGTAATGGAGAACGAAAGAGTAAATGCTAGGTGCATGGAGCGGCGTTGGAGTTAGCTCCAAGCCCTCCTTTTCCCTTAAACTTTTTTAAATAACTCCCAACTAAGGGAAGGGTTTGTATTAACCTCTCCTTTTGTTCGCCCCCCCACCCTTCTCTCTCATTCCAAGTACACCAGCAGTGCTTGACAAAGAGTAATGGACAACGAAAGAGTAAATGCTAGGTGCACAGCCCTTAGACACACAAACCTACACAATTATATAAATAGCTGTGTTTTTAAACTTCTTTCTGACAATGTCAAACGGGTACTCTTGTATTTTTTCTGTCAACCCTTCAATAATTCTCTCTGACATGTCAAAAAGTGAATTATGTCTAATTCCTTCGACTCTCAAGCCAGTTTTTCTTTGTTTACCACAAAACAATTCTTTTTGGGTGTATAAACTCTCTGATACAGAAAATGTCTACATGTATCAAACTCCTACAGTAATGTTGTCTGCAAAAAATTGGATGGGGCATATGTACTAAAGGGCTAGCCTTCTGATCACTACCTCTTGATGCTCCTTCTTCTCCCTTTTTTAGTAACTGTCCTGGGTCTCATTGAAGAGAATCAGTATTTTGTCGCCCAGTCATAGGATGTCTTTTTATTATCATATTCTATGCAAATTGCTGCAGACTAATAGGCATAGTAATTTCTGTATATCCTTTCACTCTGTTGTTGATATTACCTAATTTTCTTTAGTTCTACTCACAAATTGATTCGTAAATTGCTTGGTACAATTTGAGGACTCTAGACCAGAAAATTGAGTTAACTCACATACAATCTTGTCTTTTGACAAACTCATAGTGAAGTCGTATACTCTTGACGTTTTAGTGCTTGTGATGTACAACTTGAAATTAAGAAATAGGCAAGGAAAAAGGGTGCAATTCTTGACTTAGATGATCTCCCTTATGATGAATGGATAACAAGAAAGGAAAATTTGCAGGGTGTTGCTATTCTACACCTTTATGATAGTGACATAAGTCATATTTAAGTAATTTTGTATTATTTGGTTCAAAACTGTGTCAGTAACGGTGTAATCGGTCTGGTTTACACCTCAAACCGACACCGAACCGACCAAACCATATCGGTTCGGTTCGATTTTTCAAATTTTTGAGATTAAAGCCAAATCGAATCGAACTGGTCCGGTTCGGTTCATTTGGTCGATTTTTGCCAGAAATCTATACAAGTCATTTTTCCAAATTTGAACAAGAAGAAAGTTAAAAATTGAACTGGTTTTAGCTATTTTAGAAAGAAAACACTTCAAAATAACCAAAATGATGTCGTTTTAGCCTACTTGGTTTGGTTCGGTTTTCTTTTATTGAAATTGAGAACTGAACTGAACCCCTCGATTTTTTAGAAAATGAAACCAAGACCGGATCGACACCCTCGGTCCGGTTTGGTTTTTCCTCGGTCCAATTCGATTTGGTTGGTTTGACCGGTTTAGCTTACACCCCTAAGTATGACATAGTTGACATAATTTAAACTATATTGGACTCATACATTAAGTCATTAAAATTAAATTTTACCAATTGTACCAGTATAATACAATTTAGAACCAAAATAATGTAAAAATCAGCTTATCTCACCCTCAAGAGGGTGTAGAATAGAAATCACTAAATTTGAAAGAGCTGGTGAAAGTCATCAATGCTACTTGACTTTGATGATCTCCCTTTTTATAGTTTTTTTATGAATTTCACTTGATGCTGTGCTTTACTGATGTATATTTGACATTTACACACTTAAGAATCTTTTAATCATTAACATGGGTTTATGCTGCTTGACTTAAGAGCTGGATCACTGCTTTTTTTTTTTCCTTGGGCTCTGACAGCTGGTTGCTACATTTATGCAGATGTAAATGTAAACTTTCTGAAGTGGCATCAAGTTTCCTTCTGCATGAAATCCACCCACCTTGCAAGTTGCCCTTCTTCCAAAACCTTCGGTCTCTGTCTTATGGTGGGCCTTATTATCAGCTGAGTTATTTGTTGAGCGCTGAGGTGTTAGTATTATCTTTAAATGCACCAGTCGCAGTTATCTAGACCCAGCTACCCCGTGTGGTTCTCTTGTTATTTGATTGTGAGATTTTTTGCTCCGTTCATTGTTCATTTTGAGAAATGGGGTCTACGCTGAATATGAAGTAACATTTTTCTGCTCCTTGAGAAAGGCTACCACATAATTATATTGCACCTTCTGCAATTAATTGTATAACGTTGACAGCCAGAGACTTCTAGAGAAAAGAATGTGCTGGAGTATTTTTAACCAGTAGAATGTGTTTGGTTACTATTGGTATGTATATGTATCATTATGATTCATCTTTTATGGTTATTGTGGCCTGCTTTTACAATTTTCTGGAGATGAAATTGAGAAATCAACCATAGCAAATAATATTTCTATTCTTGCTTGACATACCGCTACTTCACTCCCAAAACCCCTTTACTCGTCTCTAATTATTTCTTTTATCCTTTAAAGAAATAATAAACTTAATTAAAGAGTTTAATAATAAAATTTGACTGACTAGTGTACTAAACCTAGCGCGTCATTGATCATTTTGCATGTAATCTATAAATATAAACTAATTAGCCGCGTTGAGCTTATTAACAAGTGGACATGCTTTNAGAAATCAACCATAGCAAATAATATTTCTATTCTTGCTTGACATACCGCTACTTCACTTCCAAAACCCCTTTACTCGCCTCTAATTATTTCTTTTATCCTTTAAAGAAATAATAAACTTAATTAAAGAGTTTAATAATAAAATTTGTCTGACTAGTATACTAAACCTAGCGCGTCATTGATCATTTTGCATGTAATCTATAAATATAAACTAATTAGCCGCGTTTAGCTTATTAACAAGTGGACATGCTTTATTTTTGCGTTACGCAATGCATGAAAGCTCCATTTCCCTTTAATAAGTTGAATAATTGATGATTAGAAATCTGATAAGCAGAATTCTGGAGTTGCATGTTTGTTCATTACGTATAATGCAGAAGTATTATACCTTGTTGAAAGGGAAAGTTGGGGTCAATCATTGAATTTTAAAGTATAAGAACGTTAGATATTTTCTTGTTGGAGTCCATGTGAACAATTGGCGAGCGAGTGAATCTAACAAAGACTAGAATTTGCTACTTGCAACTATATTTTTGTTATATATTAATCAAAGTGATTAAACAAACTTTATGGCAAGTCAATGCTCGCTTAACGATATGACAAAGATATTAGGCCATGTTATGATGTAGTTTTAGAGCATGATTTGAAAGTTGCTACCTTTTTACGGGGCAAAAATCTATATATAAAAAGGGTCATGAATCGTTATAGTTTATAAGAACGAGAGAGTAAGAGTAAAGTAATGCAATCTACAATTAGCCACGTAGACATTTGGATAGACTTGTACATATAGAAGTTGTATAAGTAGAATTATTCAAAGAATGGAAACTTGTGTATAGACAGATCTATTCAAGTTAAAAAGAGAAGTTCAAGTGGAGATTCTATGCATCTTAGATGTCACATAGTTTATTCTAATAAGACTTCAGCTAGCTTTCCCCTTCCGCCTGCTAGATAGCTGCAATCCTTGCTTTAACCTTAATCATGCTTAAGACATGGAATTGAATGCTTCTTTTCCCTTTAGTAAATAGAAAAGAATGGGGTCATATGAATTTACACACACATGCATATATAGGTTACAATGGAGTAAATGGTAGGAATAGAATTTTTGACGTTGATTTTTTGATTCCCAATTACAAGAAATATCTTTAGACCCATAAATTCGTATATTTAAAAGTTGTGCAACTAACATCACTTGAGTGAAATGAAAAACATAAAAAATAAAAAAATAAAAAAATAAAAAAACTAAAGAAAAAGTAGTATTATAAGACAAAATACTTATCTTGATAAGTTAGCTAATCTTATTCTTCCCTTTTCCATTTTTCTTGTAATAAAATCTCACTCAAGGTATAATATATTCCAATTAATTTACTTGTGCTTGACATTAATGTCATATTCTAATTCATATTAAAAAAAGGGAAGAGGAAAGAAAGTGATAATCTAATAATATCAGCTGTCACTCTAATATATAAAGAATCTAATTCCTAGAGAGAATAGTGAAGGAGTGCGAATACCATAGTCATTTAGATCCGTTGCCCAACCATGGGTTGATGTGCATCAAGTTGGCCTCTCAAAACTAAACCACCCCTATGCGTTATTTGTTGAATCATGTTAAGTTAATTGTAGTCTGTTTAGTAATAACCAACCATTGTTATTTTATGTTTGGGAACTCACAGTTGTGCTTATCTTCAGCTCTCTCGTGAATTGGTGGAACCTTTATTAAAAAATATTGGAACTTGTTCCCAAATATATAACACATTAGATTAGATTAGAGTCAAGATTCCTCTCTGTAATTTGAATCAATATTAACGCGCCTCTAATCTAATACAGCCAGACTATTTCAAAGTTTTGACTAATGTGTTTTATTCCAGCTGTTGTATTAATTTATATTTAAACTCTATCGTCTTTTGGACTTTTCATTCTCCCATTCCATTAATTTTTACCTATTATGTAAGATATAAATATGTTTAAGTAAAAACAAATTAAACAATCCTCATTTATCAATCAACATGGAGCCCTTTTTCTTGACCTCAAGATATCAGATTCTAAATTTTTAAATTGAAAAGGATTATACATGCTTTTTTTTTTTTTTTTTTTTTTTNTGTAATTATAAATTTAAAGACAAAACTTATAAATTATGAGAGCGACTTCAATATTACTTAACTACATATCATTCACTAAGATCATACATGATAAACAAAAAGAAAACATAGAGGTATTTGATAATTACATGCCCTGTTGCTCTGATTGTAGTATGTAATTTTTCTCTTTCCCCGATTTATGAAGTGGCTAATTACTAATTTGTACTATTTAATCAGGCAAATTGACCTCAACAATACACATTTGTAAACTATTTACGTAAATGTGACAGTTTTTAAACTATTTACCTAAAATGGACAATTTTAAATATTTTATTATTTTTCATACAAAATGAAGAACACGCCTTAGAAGCTAAAGCGTATTCAATTAAAACACTCCTTACCTTGCAAAAGCGTGAAACATGATCATGCAATGTAAAAAGGTGATCACGCTTTAACCCTATAAAACATGTTCAATTAGAACATGCTTTATAGGCTAAAGCGTGAATGTCTCTCACTCTACAGTGTGTTCAGTTTAAAAAAAATCTTGCTAACCTTTTTAAATAGTGAACATGCGATTTCTAAACATGTCTTATAACGTTTTCAGTAGATACACATTTTATCTGTGTATAGCGTGTTCTTTTTTACGAATGATAAATAATAAAATAATCAAAACTGTTCATTTTAAGTAAATAATTTGAAATGTGTCCATTTTACGTAAATAATTTGTAAATATGTATCATTTAGGTCAATTTACTATTTAATCAAATAACTGTTATTTTTCTATCATAACTGGTGCAGTTTAAGTTTTATATATTAAATATTCTTCATGATAAAATATAATGCTAACTAAAATTCATAAAACAAAATAAGATAATTAAAATAAATTTTTAGCTTATGTTTGAAGTTGTGTGTTTAAACTTTAAACTAAAGGGAGTTAGAATTATTGTTAGCTTGACAACATGACAATTTATATTTATAGAAAAAATAAATTAGAGGTATGAGAATATATATATATATATATATATATATATATATATATATATATATATATAAAGCTCATACATTTGTACAAGTATCAAAATATCATTTTAGCTATATATTGAATAATATATGTCATATCTAAACCAACAAAAATAAAATTCGAGTTAGCTCGTCATGTTCCAAAAATTTTAAAATTTTAAAATTCAAGATCAAATTTTAGTATACTAATTCTTGTTAATTATGATGTTATTATAAAAAAATATATTATGAATGAAGAACCTTTGAGAAGATGATTAGGAAATGAATCCAAATATCAGATTCTGGGTTTCTCTGATTCGATTTATCTGAAAGGAAAATACAAATAATTAAATAATAGAAATGCGAGATTTTAACAGAAAATTATAATATTAGAAGTTTATACCATTTGCCGGCCCCACGCCCACCAAAACGCACTTAATTCCCTTTGCGTACAGAACGAGGCAACTAATGCGGGGAAATCCTATGTATAAACGCTCGGATCAATTTTCACGTGAAAGTGAGCATTGGGAAGGCAACAGTTGTGAACCGTCGATGGTCCCACTTGTGCGTGTTCCACGTATGGCATTCCCATTCTCGTGGGAGTTAGCAATCTGTCCTACGCTTTTGCTTTATGGTGGGACAGGGAGCGCATGATCTTCGTGGTCCGCGAAGTACCTGATCTCTTTTCACAAACACCATGCTGCACGTTCTTTGACTTCACCTTTATACATGTCAGTACTCACTACTATTAATCCAAGACACTGTTTGGATAGAGTGAAACAAATCACCCCTACAATACTTACTCCCAGCTGCTCCACTCATACAAAAATTGTATTTAGGATTACAAAGTTTTGTATTAACAGTTATTACTTATTCAACATTATAATTACTTATTAAATAAAAAATACATATTTTAAATATAATAACTACATGGTTAAAAATATATTCTTGTAATTTCATAGTGTGACAAACTGTACAATAGATATGTTCAACTTCTCAGACTACATCTCACCGAGAAAAAACTTACGCACTACAAATTTGTTTTCCCTATTATATTTTGTAAAAAATAAATATAATGCTTATCTTTGTTTTTCATAAGAAATATAAATATGTTTTGTATTAAGTTTTTTATATATATATATATATATATATATATACGGAGATTCTATGATACTACATGAGTATGTCATACTACATTGATATGACAATCAAATGTAATTTTTATATTTTATTGGATATAAATATAATTTATTTTATTTTCTCAAACAAATTTAAAAGCAGTTGACTTATACACATATCATTAATACATTAACTATTCTCATGTAGTATAATGTATTACATAAATACTAAAAATATCTAAGAAACCTCTATATATATATATGTGTGTGTGTGTGTGTGTATGGTATATGTTCTATATTATCTTTTAATCTTAAAAAAGAAATACAACATATTAATGATAGTAGCAAACAGTAATAGTTCATAATATATTGATTGTAAATGTTTTTTTTTTTAATTTTCATAATTACAATTTAAATAATTTTTTAATTGGATTGATGTTGTGACAAAATTAAATTACATTAAGATTGTACAATTATTTGGGACAAAATACAGAAGTTATTTTATAACTGACTAAAGATATTCCTTTTTTCTTTGGCATATAATTTGGATAGTTAAACAGACCAATCACATCATTTGTAATAATCCTATATGATTAAAGCATGTGGAGTTTAAGATGGTCGCATATTATCATTCACTTTATGTTAAGAAACATTTTACTTTATGCAATTCAATGCTAATCATAGATGAGTAAAACATATGCTAGTGGACAGAGATATAAATGGCATCACTTCATTTTGGCAAGGACATGCATCGTCGGTCTAATTGCCTCATTTTCCAAGGGAAAATATAATGCAGTTTGAATATTACGATATTTCACCTACTCGTGGAAAGGGAGGTAGCTTAAGGTTAGGTTTCATCCTTCAATATAGATAATTATTGCTTAATGAAAAATATTAAGATAATATTATAATTTGAGTAAAAATAATTCAATGAAGGGATCACATCATTTTTTTATATATATACTTTTAGCTATGATTTTAAATTTAAACACAAAATTTATAAGTATTGAGAACAACCTAAGTAACACTTAGTTATAAGTTATTTAATTCATTTAATTGATTACAAGCCTAAGAGGAAGATCAAAATTAAATATTATAATTTTTTCTAACCTCATTTTAACTTTATTTTGGTGGTGGTGAATTATTATTCGAGTTAACGTGTTTTATAGCCTATAATTATGAATTTAGTGTGGCCCTCTATGTGGTTCAAGAGAAATAATAAGCCCTTTATGCACTCTTTCGTTTCAATTTCATATCAAATGCATTAATCCTATTCATCAATTTGCTTACAGAATAATGATGTCTACTTCTTCTTTTTATTATAAGTAAAGGGTGGTGTTAACTAATCAAATCATATATTAATTGCTGACATGAAGTTGGAATGAAAGAAAGAAAGAAAGAAAGAAAATGATGTCCTTATGGATAATTAAGAGTATACAGGTAATCTTCAATATGACAAAAGAAAAAGCTTTAGTGGAATAAATAATTAGTTAGGTTTAGTTTCCATAACGTTTTCTTAGCTTATGAAAATCTTTATATATAGAAAAATAATAGTATTACATTTCTTTTAACAGTTGGGTGGTGTAAGTGATATAAAAAAAAGTGTGCAAAATAAATTTAGATGTTATAAAGAAAAAGTCCAATTTATCCTCTTAACTTTATTTGACGTCTAGTTTGCCTTCAAATGTTTTAAAATATGTATAAAACTCCCTTAAACTTTTATAATGTGCAAAAAACCCCCTTTTCCCGAACCTCCGTTCATTTTTGGACGGAAAACATCACGTACGCCGCACGTGATCATCTTCCTCTCCCGGATGCTATCTGCCATTTTTTTATCATCTTCTCCTCCCTTCATCTTTTGTGGACTGGCATTAGATGAATCCCTACCCAACAACACGCAAACCAGTAAGCCCTTATCTCTCTACTACCCATTTCGCTTTCAAATTCCATTAGCAATGCAGCTATGGTGCATCTGAATCTGAACTCATCGCTGCAACTCCCGCTTTTCCTTCAAATTTTCTCCTTCGACTCAAGCAATCCCTTTCTGGGTTGATTTTTTCTCCATCTGCTTGGCGGCATCTACATTCAAACGAATCAATTTTCAATCTTATTATAAGAAATTTCACAATTTTTGCATCTGTTTTTTTTTTTTTTTTTTTTTTTTTTTTAATTGTAATGAGCATGAAAATGATGGAGAATAGTTAAAGGTATGAGCAGGAAGATTTTCCTCCTTCATGAGTACATGTACAAAACTCTGCCCATGAATTTAGGGGAAGATAATATTGTAAGGTTAATGATAAAAATAAAATAAAAATGGCAGACAGCATTCTTGAGAGGAAGATGATCACGTGCACTGCACGTGATGTTTTTCCGTCAAAAAATGAACGGCAATTTGGAAAAGGAGGTTTTTCACACAATTTAAAAGTTCATAGGTGTTCTGTGTAAGTCTTAAAATATTTGAGAGTAAATTGCACATTATGTAAAGTTGAAGGGAATAATATTACATGTCTAGATATAAAAGAGGATTAAAAAAAAAAAAAAAGCGTGAAGGTATCTATTTCACAATATACTAGCACTAGACATGAAAAAAAAAAGACTAATGTTACATGTCTAACATTGATTATATAATTAAATGCTTATTGTCATATTTGTTATATTCAAGCTTGTAGTAATTTAATTTCAAATCTCATTGGAGTTTATGAATAAAAAAATATTATTTAAATTTTGAGTTTTTAAAAGTTTAAAACGAGAAGAGATTATTATATTTTAAGATCAGAGCATGTTACAAACTTTATCTAGAGCTTACAATAATATTTATAAATTGTTTATCAAAAAGAGATTACTAGTAGTAGTAGGATTAGAACTTAGATTTTACAAATAAAATATTTTGATATTTACCAGCTTGATCAATATTATTCAAATCTAATATATTATATCAATGACTAGTAGACTTAATAATGCTTCCTTTGGTCATAACAACTTAACTATAAAAAAAAAAAATTTAAAATATTTCCCTTAAAAAAATCTAAAATATCATAATTTATTAAAAAATTATAATCTTCAAATTTTTGTCTTTTAATTATTTAGATGAAAAGCTTAGATCATTCTAGTTGTTCTGGATGTGGTTATATCATTTTGTTAAATTATTTTTTTCTTTGAATTGACAAATTTCCTCCTTTTCTCAAATATATTTTTATAGTTTTTCCATTGATTAGAAAAAAGTTTTTTCTACCATAAATGAGTATACCATAAGATCTTATCTAATTTTACTATTTCTTTATGGATAGGTAATTAAAAAAGAGAAAAGAACTTTACCAAAAAACAAAAAAAGGAAACAACGTTTATTAAATTTTTGAAAAGACAAAAAGATGGAAATGAAAGAATCCTAAACAAGTGTATTTGGGATTGAGAGCAGCCAACTAGTGAAGGACATATTAGACGTACATTGAAGAAAAAGAAAACGAGAAGGTAAAGTTTTGCCTTCAATATTCATATATGGTTCCCTTCACCTTTTGCATTTGTTTCTCAGACAACAACAACTACGACCACACGCCATTAACCAACAAGCTACAACCTTGAAGCTCCTATATCTATCTCCATCTCAAAGGGATAGAAAGAGAGAGGGGGAGAGAGAGAGAGAGCTGCCACGTCACCACTTCAGCTTCTTACTCCACCAAAGTTCAGATTTTTTTCTTCACATCATTTAGTCCCACTGCGTATAGTTTTTGCCTGTTGTTGGATTTGTTCTGCGTCGTTGACCCACCATTCTTTCTCTTAGAAGATTTGCTCGCAGAGTCTCAGAGAGTGTGTTGGGCGGAGAAAAAGAGATGGGTAATTCTTTTGGGTGCTCGGCTTCCGGTGAGAGGTTGGTATCGGCGGCCAGGGACGGCGATTTGGTTGAGGCCAAGATGCTTTTGGATTGTAACCCATGTCTTTCCAAGTACTCCACTTTTGGTGGCCTCAATTCCCCTCTTCATTTTGCAGCTGCCAAGGGCCATAACGAGGTTTCATATCTACCATTTTTCTTTTTTAAAGTTTTTGTATTTTCCCATTTTCATGAACTGCCTGATTTTCCTGTGTTCTCTCTTTCTTTTATTTTTTAATTGAATTCCTCTCTTGGGTTTGATTAGATTGTGGCATTGTTGCTTGAGAATGGAGCTGATGTGAATTCAAGAAATTACTGCGGGCAGGTATTAGATGTGTTGCCTCTGTTCTTATTTTTATGGCCGATTGACGAGTACAGATTCTGATTTGAGCCAAGTACCAGATATGATTATGATTATTGAGAGATACATTTTCAGTGGTAAATTTTTGACAAAATCATGTTTTGTATTTGAAATTGGAGGATAGAGATTCCCTTTGGGTTCAGCTATCAAATTTAGAGTATGATTCTATTCCTTGAAGGTAAGTGTTGACTGTAAGAAAGATAGCTAGAGTGTGCATTGTATTGAGCGGCAGATCGATAGATCTGTGTTGATTAAAATGATGCCAGCTTCAAAACATGAAGCTTTATGAGGTTTTCTTAGGAAATATCCTACTTTTCTTTCTTTCTTTCTTTTTATTTTAAATATTTATGTGCTACTAACTTGAGAATATATGGTTTACTTTGATGCTTGATTTGAAGACGGCATTGATGCAAGCTTGTAGATATGGGCATTGGGAAGTTGTACAGACGCTTCTGCTTTTCAGATGCAATGTGAGTCCTGTTACACTTTTTTCTTTTGATCTCTGCCTATCATTTCTTTCTGAACTGACTTTACCCATAATTTTGCTGTTGCTGTACAATAAATACCCACTTATGATGGATTTTTAATCTGTTCAATATGTTATAATTCCTTAATTGATGTTATTTCCCCTTGCATTGTTCCTCCTATGCTATACTGCATTAGTGGGACTTTGAATACTTGGCCTTGGTGTGTGTTTTCTTCTGGTCATGGTTGAAGCTGCTTTACAAGTATAACTAGACTGTAGTCAATTCACTAACAGGTTATGAGAGCAGATTATCTCAGTGGGAGGACAGCTCTTCATTTTGCAGCTGTGAATGGGCATGTAAGATGTATAAGGCTCATTGTGGCTGACTTTGTACCCAGTGCTCCTTATGAAGGTATACAGGCCCGCACAGATGCTGACAGAGGTGATGGCTCAAATGTAAAGAGCAAACATGACCAAAGGTATCCCTTTCTTTTTCATGTGCGATTGTTAAAGCAAGATATTGTTCCTGCGAATTTCATTTCTGAAACTCAGCTGAAGCCTGAAGGGGTTGAATGACTGCTTTAATTTCACCATCTGTAATATGCTTATATTAGGATTATTATGGTCTTTTTATTGATATTATCAAATATTTAGTATTTTATTTAAACTTGCATTTTGTTTCTTCTTTATTTTCATATTTACACAATGACATACCAACTACATATATAATAAAAAATTATTAAATAAAAATATTAATTGCAAAAGTTTCATCTTTAAATTTTTGAAAGAATTTGTAAATTATTGGTCAGAATACATAATTTTGCTGCAGAAATTATGTCATCAAGATTGGAGATTATCTATGGTTTTCTTTGCTGTTAAGAATGTTTTGAGGCCTGATATGTTACAAAATTGTTATTACTGTATACTATATTCGTGCTATTTATTTACTTTATTCCAGTGCAGTGCGCTGTCCAAGTTTGTAAATAAGGCAGCTGATGGTGGTATTACTGCCCTTCATATGGCTGCATTGAATGGATATTTTGATTGCGTACAACTCCTACTTGATCTTAATGCAAATGTGTCAGCTGTGACATTTCATTATGGAACATCTATGGATTTAATAGGTATGCCTTTTGTTTAATATGCTAATTGTCTTCTAAAGTTGTTTTCCTCTTTCAAAATCGCTGATGTGCTTTAATATAGGGGCTGGAAGCACTCCATTGCACTATGCTGCTTGTGGGGGCAATTTAAAATGCTGTCAGGCAAGATTTGTTTGGTTTTGATGCACTATATACATTATGATGCTTTCCCTTGACTCTGGCAATGATGTTGTTTTATTTCAGATCTTCCTTGCAAGAGGAGCTAGTCGAATGGCTTTGAATTGCAATGGGTAAGATATTGTACATGGGCATTTAGTGCAAACTTATAGTGTTTGCTTGATTTGTAATTTAAATAATATGAAATTGAATTTTTCCCCCAGGTGGCTTCCTCTTGATGTTGCCAGGATGTGGGGGCGTCATTGGCTTGAACCATTGCTGGCACCCAGTTCTGATGCTACTATACCAACTTTCCCCCCTTCTAATTGCTTGTCCTTGCCTCTCATGAGTATTCTCAACATAGCAAGGTATTTTGCAATAGGCAGTGTCTGTTTCTGCAAATCAGTCAGACTGTAGTTTTCTGTTGAATTAATTTTGCATGGAAACCTTTCTAGACAATGAAACTAACAAACAGCCATGAGAACTCTTCTGGATGTTTTTTTTTTTTTGTTTTTGGGGAAAATATAGGACAACCTATCATAGCGGAACCAAGGAAAAATTTGGGAAAACCATACTCTTTTAAGTCAATTAGAAGACATGTATTAATCCTTGCACCCCTATCAAAGAAAAAGGAAGGGTAATAATAAACCAATGATAAGTGTGCCTGAACTTGTGAACCATCAGTGATTCAGTTTGGACTTTTCCTGGTTTGTACTTTGTGGATGTCCTGAATAGGATTCTATACCTTTGGGATTTCCATCATTCTTTGACATGATACACATGTAACACATCTAATGATCTGCATTTATTTGTGTAGTTTATGCCTGTCTACATTCGACCCATTGTGGCAATATCCTGGAAGCTTTAGAATCGAAATTTGTTATTAACAATTTAAAAAAGTGGAGAGAAAGTTGTTTTAGGTGGTTTGAAGAATTTTTATGTAGCTACCATTAAGGAATTCTGAGAGTTTTAATCAAAATTTGAGGTTTGATGTGAATGTTAGGAAAGAAAGTTGTTTTAGGTGGTTTGAAGATTCAAAAGAAAAAGGACTTGAGTTGTACTCTGGAACTTTGTTGCCATCATTGTTATTCTTTTATCTCTCCTCCACCACCCCCAC